>CM034362.1:27661339-27931154 GCA_019925275.1 Mytilus edulis | reverse complement strand
TATTTTTGTATGTAATATGTTTGTCACAGATCATGTTTTTGATTTATATGACAATAAAATTATTTTGATTTGTTTATAACTAAAACATTAAAGATGTTTTATATGTTATCAATTGGGAATGAGAAGTTAACATATATATATTTTGAATTATTCGAATAATTGTATTCTCCCCCCAGTCGTAGGTAGTATTTTGCAGGTTTGACACAGTATTTCATATTTGCTATTTGTGCGATTGCCACTGGTGAGTTTTATGTATACACAGCTACTTTTACATAGGTACTATTTCTTTACCAAAAATCTGTAGTACTGGAAATCTACTTTTAATATTCAGTACTATTCGTTACTTTAAAATTATTGAATATTTAGGTAACCTGTATTTTACAGTACTTGATTTGTACTTGAAATTTAGTACTACATATTTTGGTTGCACGGTAAAATTTTCAGCATTTTGAAATTTGTCTTTTTCAAATCTCTTCAAGTTATGTTCAAACGTGAATACTGTGATCATTGTTGGTATTATTTTTGTACCAATATTTTAAGTACAAATCAAGGACTATAAAAATACAATGTACCTAAATATTACAATAATTCTAAAGTAAAGAATTAGTACTAAATATTACAAGTGAATTTCCAGCACTACATATTTTAAGTACAGAAATAGTATCTATGCAAAAGAAGCTGTGTATTAAACGAGCGTCTGACAAACTGAATTATAGACCTATGGTCTTTCATGATTGTTTTTTCGTGTTCGACTTCAGTAAAACAGTGTCCTGTTTTCCATTAGATACTTGAACGATAACTCATTTGCTAACCCAGTGACATCTGATTGAACCAATTATAAGCCTTTAAAGGAAAACATATCAAAATTATTTTATTTACATACCAAATTGACATTTACTGTCTAGATGTACTTTATTATCCATTACATTTTAATTAGCTAACATTGATGTATTGTTATGTGGTTTTGACATCACCTTGACAGTTTTAAAACATGATAAATATTTATCATTTTCATGGTACATTGTATACTATTGATCGACGGTAGTTACGATGATAAGTTCTTTAATGCACAGATTGAAAAGTATTATTAAACATATATATAGCATTATAGACACCAAAGAGATATACAGATAAATTCGTATGACCAATAGCCAATGAAGGAAGAGACAACATGGGTAAACAAAAAAACCCAAATCAACTGCATTAAAACAATATCATACAAGCCTAAGATTGCCAACCAATACAATAGATATAAGAAGATGTGGTATAAGTAACAAATGAGACAAACACAATTTGTAAAAGCAAACCAAAATAGGTCAAAGTTCGGTCTTCAACACGGAACCTCGGTACACACCAAAACAGCTAGCTTTAAAGGCCCCCAAAAATGACCATTTAGTGTTCAATCGGAAACGGAAGAACGACATGGCAAGCAAAATACAAGAATAAGACAACGTATGTGAAAATATATCAGCGTGGCAAGATGACAAATTTTAAAGCAACATCATATAAAACAAATGCTTTCATAATATATGGCACAAAATTTGTTGCCGTTAAAAATGCTCCTTATAAATGCGTTGACATTTTAATCACCAATGTAAGTTTGCCGTAGTGCCACTGTTTTTTTGTTGTTGCAATCACTGGTCAGCAGAAAAACTAATCAAGAGATCTTATGGAATTCAAGCTTACAATTAGATTTGGACTGCACAAGACTGTTAAGAACTATAAAAGTAAGAGTATAACCGTTATATTATTTGTACGTTGGTCTTTGGAAGAAAATTGCCTCATTGGTATTCATAATATACCTCTTCTTTTTATAGATATGAGCTTTTAACATTTTTACAAAAGAATTCAATGTTAAAATTAATGGAAGACACCAACATTAAAGAATAAAACCATGCAAAAAATGCCAAAAACAAAACCCTAGAATGATTAAACGTCTCAAATTGTTTTGGTAAACAGCTCCAGACAAATCAAAGGAACTATGGTTCTTAAGGGACACCTAGACATAAATCATGCGATGTACATGTATATACACTTTTTAGAATTATAAATGCAAAATACAAAACTACAACATCATATTTTTTCATCATTTAATGTAATTTCTACATTTCATTTAATCATTTAGTAACAATCAATGGCAGTTATTCCTTTGTGATAGAATGTCATTATTGTCCTATTTTATGTCCTTGACTTTAATTTCTCATCAATTATTTAAAATAAAGAATACTATGTTTTACACCAATATCGGTTTGTCCTACTATTGTATTCTAGTCCTTGATATCTTTTTGATAACGGTTTTATCACAGCGTCTGACTTGGTTAATCCCGACCAATAGGCAATGTGTAATTTGCTATTGCTAAATACCGTAAGAGGCATTTTTTACAAGATCACAACAAAGTTTTCACGTCTCGTTGACAACATTGTTATTTACGTCAGACAAATTGGTATAAAAGATAACAGAACCAACTGTGTTTCCATTCTGTAATTTGCCCCCGACTGGAAGACAGCCGACTTGAACAAAACCACCTATTTTCTCTATTATCTTGATAATTGCAGTGTTATTTGAAAATGTGTCGACATACATCCCTATGTATCCTAATCGCTTTGCAAAGTCTATCGATGTCCTCATAGCAAATTCTCCTAACCCCTGCTTCCTTTCGGTTCTCTTTACAATTACGAAAGGATCGGCTATTGAACCATGACCGCGGTAAAATTTGCTGACTGCAACTATAACGCCTGCTAAGATAGTGCCTGATTCTGCGCATTTTATTACGAAGCAATCACTTCCTCTTATTTCTTCTCGGAACTCCTTTTCCGAATTAAATTCGTCGATACCATATCCCTTCACCATGTTTTGCTGCTTCTTGAATCATGTTATAAGTTTCAGTTAATTCTTGTTCTGTCATGAAATCTATTACTACTGGACGGCCTGTATATAGTGTATCTATCTCTGGCAAATCTAATACGTTTGAAGTCGGTGAGGAGAGCATTCTGAAAGATAAATAATTTCATTACAGTATTTTCTTTAAGTAGTTAACATTCTTTAGCTTCACGTATGCAGTGTTTCTTTGATTTTATGTGATTGCATTTTGTATGTATTTACCTCTTGTTTTACATGTCAATGTGACTGAGTATTTTTAAATAAAGCGTATTGTATTGTTTGAAGTTTAAACAGTATTTTCACATATACCTATATGAAATTAATCAAGAATAAAATATTTGTAACTAATTTTTGAAAACAAAATTTGGTTTTGTTGACCTATGCAAAATTGAGCAATGTAATTTATCAATCTAATAATCATCATCTAACATAGATTCGTTAAGTTTACTTATATTTACCTGTATTGTTTGATGATCAAAGACTAAAACCACAATAGTACTGGAACTGATACTACAGGTAAACTGCTGCACACAACTATTCAAATACAAATGATCTCTCAAAATGGTAAATCAGCCTTATATACCTGTACATCTAATTGTCACGTGTGTTATGTTTAAATTTAATACAGCCCTGATAATGCCAATCATTTATAATGTCTGATGTAAAACGCTGTCACCAAATTTCACAACAACCAATGATCGTTTTTAAATTATTGGTTGTATATAACAAATAATTTTTTAGAATGTTTCCAATTGAATGGTACATATTTCGATTTTTTACAAATATGTATATTTATTATGAATGTTTATTATATGTCTTGATTGACTGACGTGAAGATTCATAACATTCAATATTACAATTCTATGAAATAAACTTATTATTGCATAATAAATGTAGAAATTAAACGCTTTCTCGTTACAATATTTTACAAAATAAACCAATAAAGATATCGGACATTTCTTTAATAATTTGTTTATTAAATCAAATAAAAAAAACTTAACTAATTAAAGATTTCGAATAAGTTTGCAATAGGTTTCCGAATGACTAGCGAAATTGTTTTCTTCTTTCAAACCATAACCTTCAACTGTTTGGGATTCTGTATTTTAGTAAAGTAAATAAAAAATTCCGCAAAATGTTGTTTTCGTCTTTGGTGCTTAAACTGCTGTGGATTCATTTATTTTTGTGGATTCATCAATGTTTGTGGATTATCTCATTGTAAATCCTCATCAATCTCCGGCGCAGAGATCACATATCCGTTCCGTTCAATACTTTGTAACACTACACTCATATTAAGTGCAGTATTGCGGAGCACGTATGGAACGGATATGAACTCTGCGCCGGAGATTGAATCCTCATAAATAATCTTGAATCTGTAAGTTATTTTTTAGATATTTTTTTTAATGAATAGAAAATTTTGCAAAATACTGCTTTCGTGTTTGGTGCTGAAACTGTATAAACTTCATGCATGTCATAGATACGCCCCTTGAATAAAAAGAGATTACCATTTGAGCTTTGACCCTTTGTGCATATACTTCAGAAATTATAGATAAAATACATGGTTATCAAAATTAAAAAGAGAGACTGTTCTAGTTACGAGATATGACGACTATTTTCGTTATTTAAAAATAAAATATAAATAAATTCAGGAATTCAATTCAAGCAAATTTGCCTTTTCCTAACATCATTTAAACAAAGATGTGGTGTGATTGCCAATGATACAACAGACCAAAGCAATAGAACATTAATATAATGGAATATGCATATACGTTTCGGAATTACAAAGTAAGTGACAGGTTGAAGGTATTAAGGTATTGTACCCCTGTTTATGTAGACTTGTTCCTTTATTTTCATGAATGCAATTTCAAGAATGTTTCTTATATATTCCCATTTATTGATATAACGAACATACAATTTTAGACTTCATGAAAGAATGCGACTCGTTTCCTCTGAACAAATACAAAGGTCCATACATAAATAACAGCCTATTGTCATCCGTTGTTTTTTTTTAAATTTAGGTCATAGACGTATCTTGGACATTTAACGACCAATAAACCAATTAATTGAATAAGGTCGCACAGTATGCCAAACAAATAGTGGCGATATTTGTTCCCCAGATCTCAAGTAAGGAACGTGTTGGATAACACTTTTGCTCTTTTGATAATGTTATGTCAAAGGTTTCAGCTGTTTTGACATTTCAACCCTTTTCCATATTTTATTATATACAATCCGAGCGACGAAAACGACCACAAATAACACAAAACTAAATAAGGACAAAAATCATTATCATAGAAAAAAAGAACGAACTGTCTAAAACTCGTGTGTATAAGGCGAACCATTGTTTATTTATTCTCTGACCTAAAGAAATAATTTGGGACTTGAAAACTATACCATATAGATATAGGAAGATGTGGTATGAGTGCCAATGAGACAACTCTCCATTCAAGTAACAATTTATAATAGTTAACCATTATACTTGTCTCAATTTTGCTGAAAAATTAACAAGATCAGCTAGTTGTTTAGTCATTTGATAATGTTTTGCATTTATTGTGAAAAATATTTACCATATAAAATCATGGAAATGGTTTTATTTTGGTCTATATAATTTCTGATGGATATCGATCGCATTTTAACAAGATTGTTATCTCAAAGGCCATCAACACAAAGGTACAAGTGTGAAACATATGTCTACAGTGTACTTAGTTCAAGGTTTCGGACTTTGGCATTTATCAAATTTAATTGTAAAAATCAATAAATCAATATTTCAATAAACAAATTAAGATAAACCATTTAACTACATAATTCTCTATTTGTCATCTCAATTTTGAATATGAGCCTATCTTGATGCATACAACGAATACAGTTATTCAGATGTCATCATTCATATAGAGGTTAAATATGTGTATCTTCAAGGAAAATGAATATTCAAATATATGCAAAACAGTTGTGGTTGCCTAAAACACTGTCATTATATAATGCAAACGCTAAGTAAAGCACTTTATAGTAACTGTTGGGATAAAGAATTTCTGAAGACACTTATCAAAACTGACCATTAACCGCAAATCATCTACCTATGTTATTTTCAAATTAACCAGTTTGTTATCATAAGTTCTTGTACTATGGATTCATTAGTATTCATTGGATACAAATTTTCCTGGGTACAAGAGAACCACGAATTTTAATATTAAACATTAAACGAATTGCAAATTTTGTTAAAGAATATAAGCAAACTTTGCCAAAACCAAGAAATTGTTTATCCACGAAAATGCAAAATTTTTCGTCCATCCACTAAAATTGGTACCCACGAAAAAAACTGAATACACAGAAATTCATTATGGCAACGACTTCCAGATCGTTTAATATTCATTAGTAATACACATAAGCTTTAAATTCAGAGTTATCATAGCCGACTATGCGGTATGGGCTTTGCTCATTGTTGAAGGCCGTATGGTGAGCTATAGCTGTTAATGTCTCTGTCATTTTGGTCTTTTGTGGATAGTTGTCTCATTGGCAATCATATCACATCTTCTTTTTTTATATTATAAAACCTGCTGCATACAAATGTTCTTTAAACATAGGGGTGGAAAAAAGTGATATTTTGTACAAATGTTTGTCAAATATTGATGATCATTTCATTGGTATATTAAAAACATTTAATTCATTTTTTTTTTAAATTGTAATTTTTATAATCACGTGTTCAATTGTGGAACGATATCATTAAAATTTCGGCTTTTCGATAATCCTACAATAGTACAAAAAAAATGAAAACAACACGTTAAATAATTTCATTTCGTTAGAAGCGCTTTCTGAATTTACCTTCATCAGGTACGCTCAAATGCACAAAATGTGAAAGCCGATAATGCATAAGAACCGAAAAAGTTGAAGAGCTTTATGACAATATTACCTCAGCAATAGTCATATCCACTTAAGGCCAACTTTTCCTTAGTGAGTCGAAACTTTTCATTTTTAATATATTTTAAAATGTGTAAACGGGCTATCTCATCTTATGAAGTTTCTACTCAATTTTCTTCTAAACAGATACATTCTTCAAAGTACAGTGGAGTCCCCGGTGTCCGCGCGGCCGGTGGTTAACTAATTTCGTCATATCAACAACGTATGACAAATTCAATCGTTCTTGTTATTGTTTTAGCCTTCCGCAGGGATAAAAAAGAATAATATTGATAAGTTCAGGAGTTAAATAATAACTACAATCCCATGATTCTAATACGTTCTCCTATTTATTTGTATTGTAGTCCTGTAATATTAGGTTGTCATTTCAATGTTATATTTAACATAGCAAATAAAGTCCGCGGTTTGGCATGCCACAAAACCAGGTTCAACCCACCATTTTTTCCTTTAAAAATGTTCTGTACCAAGTCAGGAATATGGCTATTGTTATATTATTGTTCGTTTCTGTGTGTGTTACATTTTAACATTGCGTCGTTTGTTTTTTCTTATTTTTGAGTGTAATTTCACATTGCGATAAGAAGAGTGACGGTACTTGTCTATCCCAAATTTATGTATTTGGTTTTGATGTTATATTTGTTATTCTCGTGGGATTTTGTCTGATGCTTGGTCCGTTTCTGTGTGTGTTACATTTTAGTTTTGTGTCGTTGTTCTCCTCTTATATCTAATGCGTTTCCCGCGGTTTTAGTTTGTGACCCCGATTTTGTTGTTTGTCCATGGATTTATGAACAGCGGTATACTACTGTTGCCTTTATTTACAATAATCGGCCAATTTCCATTAAAAAGATTACATCATCAGATAAAATTTGTTTTATTTAAGTCAAATTTTTATCAGATTGAAATAATTTTTGCTCAGCATCCTTGGTTATGTGCTTTGTTCAAATTCAGCTGTATTTCGGAGTAGAAAATCTTTCCTTATTCAAAATAAGTTATTTGTGGAAGGCATGCACGAAATCACCGACATTGGAGAAACTCTTAGAACAGGGGTTTCCCTAATTTTGAACAAGCATTACACAAAATCTTGAGAGTGAAACCATACAAACTGAAGATTTTATAAAATAAAAGTATGTTATGATCAAAGGTACTAGGAGTATAATTTAGTACGCCAGACGCGCGTTTCGTCTACATAACACTCATCAGTGACGCTCGTATCAAAATATTTATAAAGTCAAACAAGTACAAAGTTGAACAGCATTGAGGATCCAAAATTATAATTGTGTTCACACAATATTATCCATTTATTGTTTTTTTTCCAGTTGAACGAAGTGGAGTCGTAAATCATGGGTGCGCGGATACACCGGACTGCACCGTATAAATAAAACTTATCAACGGATTAAATCATTATACGGCGGAAGGGAACTTGATAGCAGATGTCGTATACAAATCTAAATAATTCCTGTTTTATTTTTCTAGTTCTTGTTAGTATTCTTTAATTAAATTTGCGATAAATAATTGAATTTCTTTTTTATTTGGTGTGCAAATACGGAAATTCTGAAAAGACGAGTGTTCCACGAAAATAGTTAAAAATAAACCTTTTTTCGATATTTTTATGAACATGTTTAATATCAAATTTAGAAACAAGCTTTATAATAATCCATCACATGATTGTTTGTAGTACATTCCAAAGTAGTTTCTCATCAGAGTTTGTATTGTTCTGTGTTTGTTTACCGGGATCTACACATGATTGATCAATTGTTTCTTTAATCTTTGATCTGCATCATTCAACAATGTCAAACAAAATTTAACGGGATTATTTTTTAGGACGGTTTTCTATACTCCAATTGTTTATTGATTCTCTATCTTTTTCCAAGTTATGGATGATTAAAAAAATTTCGTCAGCATCATGGACAAAATGATGGAAGAGACAATTATTGTCATCTGGTGCAGAAACATTGGTACCGTTAACGTTATAAACTGCTGATTCATTTCAAAACGTCTTAAACATGTCACTTCTACCATGGATAGAAAATTATGTAGCGAATACCAAGTAAAAAAATACACTTATAAAGAAATTGAAAATCTACGTTTGATCTACAAAATGTTGAACTTTTAAAATTGTAAATAATTACCTCTTCTAGACCATGTATTCAAATACTAATATAAACTTATCATAATACCAGGATTAACATTTATATTAACGCCAGACGCCGTTTTCGTCTACAAAAGACTCACCAGTGACGCTCGAATAAAAAATGTTTAAAAGGACAATTAATAAGTTAAATCCACCTCTGCTAGTGGACTATCAGTCCCGATGCATCATCAGCTCAGTAGTCAGTACTTCGGTACTGACATGATTTAATAAACCTAAAATTGTCCGTTTATAAATTTTGAAATTATTAAGAGACTTAGGTTTCAACTCCATCAGGCAAAGTTGATAATTTTGGCTATTATTTTAGGTATTTATGTCATATAGCTCTTCAACGGTTTCTGTACTTATACATCTTCGGATTTCAAAGGTTTGGCTTTGAGCGTTCCTGATGAAGAAAATCCAGAAAACGCTTCGGACGCATATAATTATTAAACGTGTTGTTTTCAATTTGTTAAATAAGTTCTTAATAAATGGAAAGAGACATTTGCACCCTAACAATAAAATATAATCCCGTAGGTGAAGGAGGTATCATTTAAAAATGTTGAAACTTGAACAGACTTTTACATTGAAGAGAAAAAAATTACCAAGGATGTCAGGATTTTGACGCGCCTATTGTCTATAACAATTGTACAAAAGACTTGACAATACAAGCATTGTATACTTCTTTAGTTTTTGTTTAAACCACCTTCCTCTTGACCAGCACAGCGCACATAACTTTTTTATATTGTGTTTGTTAATATAAGACGCATTTTGTTTTATCAACTATAACGAATTGGTTAATAAAAAAACTAAAAACTTTCGATCGCAAGTTCCCTCTGATAATGATTTCTTGAAACTAATGGGTTTCCGACAATTTGATTTGAAAACATTTGTTTATTTTAAATTGTTTGTATTTTTGGCCTCTTCTATTTAAATTTCACTGTTTATCAATAACGTAGAAATATGTCATGTTTTCAACAACTACCATATAACAAAGGTGACTTTTTTGGTAACTGCCAAATGTACTAAACGCTGGCATAAAATGAGCTCCGTTGGTTAGATGATTTTGGAACGCGTTCAAACTTAACTTGCTATTAGGAAAGTTACATTGAATTCAACTCAAATATAAACAATCATTAATGTTAAATGTTTAATTTTACAAAACTTTAATCGCCGATAATACGTTAAATGTCATTTTTAGGATTAAAGGAAAGTCCTGGCTAGTTTTGGCATGATAATATTTCAATCAAAAGTATCTGGTCATGTTTTTCAATGTTTTCATAAAACAGAGTATAATACTATGAATCATAATTTACAAACACGTATAATAATATAATGCAAACATATCTTTTTAATAACTTTGTAGAAGTTAAAGGTAGATTAAGAAAACGAAGTAATAGCTGACCATATAATTTTCAAAAATAATTGTTTGCTGAATTTTCATTTTTTGAATATCGATATAGCACGTTTGAATAAATTTTGTTATATTTCCCTTGTTTTGTTGTACCTTTTTGCAGACTTTGTATCATTTATACTTAGATTAACCTAGTTGGTACAGATTTTCCAACAGAGAACTACAAAGCAAATTGGAGAAATAGGAAAAACGTATTCAAATTAGAAATTATGAAAAACAATAACGCCGAATTAAACACACGTGATTTCTTTTAAATAAAGGGAACAGTCGTTTACCGCTGTTTAACTATTATTGATTTGCACTCTCAAATGACCTTTACTATATTTTCTTTTTTTAAGGTACTTTTTTGGCAGACTTTGTTTTCGTTTATATCGGACAATCGTTCTGCAAAATGAACTTCAGAATAATACTCTCTTCGTCATGTTCGTGACGTGAAACGGTTTCTTATGATTAAACTTGTATTTTCTAAGGTTTCTCTTCTTAAACATTCTTTGTCTATGTCGTCAAAATAACAAAATATTTGTCCATTATCAAGAACATATTATGGTATTGAGCTTAGTTCAATGTTTCTAAGAAACGGAAAAAAACAACCAATGAAAGATAACAATCGTTTCACCATTGATATAGATAATTTAAAAACTGTGATATTTTAAAACAATTAAAAAATGTCAAAAGCCTATATTAAACCCAAATAAACTCATACTACAACAACCTGTTGATGGATAAGTTAGATTTTTGATATAAAAGTAATTCATTTTTTATAAAATTAAAAAGGAAGGCATTTTAAAATTCCTCGCGAGAGAGACTTAAAATGCAAACAAATTTCTACTCACAATTAAGATATTGATTAACATACTTTAATTGCATTAACAGAGAAAGGAAATTTTTGCTAATCTCACTGACAATGACAAAATTATATTATAAAATTTATATCCATCAACACCAACACAAGTGAATAAACTAGGATCCTTTATAAAAAAAGTCAATGGAACTGGGACAAGGATCCTTTAATATTTACCTGAATTTGTATATATATATTGAGTTACTTAGTTATTGTCTTTATTTGTTTTTGTTGTTGTTATATGTCACAAACTATAAAGTTTATATGGCAATAAAACTTTGAATGTGAATTTAAATTGTTATTTATAAGAAGGCTCATTTAAATAGTTAATTATTAATACATGCTTGTATAAGGTATATGTACGAGCGATAGCAGCACGGCACAATTAAGTATATATGGTCACATACGGTCATTATTAAACCTTTGGATTGCAATTTTATTATTTCTTAATCTTCTTTTCAAATTTAAAATTTCTTCTTCAAACACTATAGTTAATGTCATGAGAGAATTGGACTTAAATTTTTGATCGTACACAGCAATATTTAAATTCAGCGTATGCTTTGTTGTACTTTTTTGTAACTTTATTTTCGTTTATATCAGTATGCTTGGGTTGAAAATTACGCTGAAAATTGTTCTGTAAAGTGAACTTCAGAGTAATACACTAATCCATGACGTGAACTGTTTATGTGATTAACCTTGTATTTTCTAAGGTTTCTGTTCTTTATTGTCTATGTCGTCAATATAAATAATTATAAGATTTGTCCAATATCAAGAACATAAGTAGGATGTTGAGCTAATTTGAATTTTTTAATAAGGATGTTAAAAAATAATCAAAGATTACAATCGTTTTACCATTGTTTAGGGGGTCACTCAAATTGGGATGTACTTATACATATTTGTATACTGTATGTACCAGAGACGTCACATTTAAAGTAAAATATGGTCATCATACGGCCGTTTTTATACTTTTTATTGTCATGAATTTATGGATGATTTTTCTATCGTTTTGTGAATTTCGACCAGGATAGTTATGAAGAAGAATGAAATCGCTATATTTCAACTCACTTGAGACATTTTTTACCATTCTTAAATCGTCAAATATATCAGAAATCGTTACATTGACTGTTTATTTAGTATATAGTTTGCCTAAGAGATAGATCCCCACATTGAAACTTAGTGAGTCATGTACATCAAACATTTAAAATAACTTAGAACTGACAATACAAATGATATAGTGAAGACACCTGTAACAATTAATCAGTTGAAGGGTAACTGAAAAAGAAAAGACAATGCTTAAAAGCCATATACTTTTTTTATAACAATGAAATTGAATAAATAAATATGTTGTATTTCAACAGATTTGATTTTATTTGCTTAGAAAAAGATTGATTCTTACAAAATTTGTTAAGTAAACAAACTTGAATTTAAAGATACATTAATATAATGGAAAACACGGTTATTATCAGGCTCTTGATTATCTCGTGTTTTTTTTTATTTATTTAATTCTTTTTATAGATTTTTTTTACTTTCCAATATATAACGCGAATCATTGAAGATACATTAATTTTGAAACATATCTGGTGCAGTGAGATTTCAAAGCTAAATTTAATGGCTTCCCTGGGTCACTACACCTTCCCGTGTAATCCTGTTATCCCACAAGGTATCACCAGCCCAGTGGCCAGTACTTCAAAAAGGGCATATACTCAGAACTAGCATTTTAATATTATCTAACATAAGCCAAATTATCTAATTAGAATGTAATACATTTTCAATTCGATACGATTTAATATTTTGTCCTGTGGGTATTTCAAGTTTATGCAGTTCAGATAATTATAGATTATAGATTATCCGGACGCGAAGCGAGAAAGGCAATCAGTTGAGATGACCCATGATAATGTTTATCGCTATTACCTTAACGGAGTTGTCAATTTCATTCATTTCGTTAGTAACCCACTGCATGCTTAGTTTCTAGCGACAATTTCCATCTCAAGCTAGTAGCATGATATGAAAAATTATCACAAAAAAAGATCAAAGCATAATGCACAAATACATAATAAACATTAAACAAGTTTCCGGCATGCAAGTTAATGCGCATCTGATTCGTAGATTTATACTTATTTAAAAAAAACATGAATAACATGTGTCGCTAAGTGTTACGTTTTTCGAAATTAAGTATTAAAGAGAGGAAGGTTTACAATTGTAATAAGAAAGCAAAATCATAAAAACACTGAACTCCGATGAACATTCAAAAGTCCCTTATAAAATGTCAAAATCAAAAGCACCAAACTCATCTAATGCATAGATAAAAACTGTCATATTCCTGACTTGGTACAGACATTTCCTTTTGAGAAAAATGTGGACTAAACCTGGTTTAATAGATAGCTAAACCTGTCAATTGTATGACAATCGAAGGAAGAAATATTGGTTAAGAAACTGAAACAAATATATCAACATGAAACACATCAATCACACACGTTAATGCAGACAATAGTCTAGAGGACAACGGCAATTTCGTCACTGTCTATTCTACTTTTATTAAGATGCCTTTTATGGTTTAAAACACATCAAAATATTTACGTACTTTCAAATAGTATGAGAGAACCCAAAGAGTGATTCGAAGACAAGGCTTCACTAAACTGTTTTTTGTTTTAATTGAAAACCAATAATGTGAAATACACCAAGGTGTACCGTTAATGATTTGACAAAGTCAAATTACAATGTACTTTAAAGTAAAGACGAATATTATCTTATCTAATAAGTTCTAGTTAAAATTAACACGAACCGATTACAAAAACGAATAGATAAAAGAAATTTTCTCAAAAGAAGTTTCTCTGAAATCATCAGAATTAAAAGTCAGTTTACTTATAATTATTTTCAATTTTTTGACAACTTATTTAAAATTTTGTAAAAAAATATTACTATGGTTATCAAAACGATACCTTGATGTCCTTGTTAAGGAAACATTGATAATTTCCTCATGAGTACAATTTTGTAATTCACTTTCCTGACGTCATACAATAAAAAGGTGTCGTCAAGACGTTCTTAGTGACGTATCATTCATAACGAAGATTGATTGATTTACTAAAAAAATATATTCCGTGTCTCCTTTTTATTTATTTTACTCTTAACATGCAAAAGAAAAATATCTAACAATTTAAATTGCGAAATGTATTCTCGAAATACTAAGTGTATTGTGGTATTGTTCTTAGAGTTTTGACAATCAAATTTCTTTTTTTATCAAGACATGTTATATGTCAATTAGAATCATGTTTTTTTATATTTTATAAACAATTAAAAGTGTACGCAAAATGTATTTATAGGTCCTTGTTATTTTACATGTTTTGTAAAAAGGCTGAATGTATGAAATTATTTAGCGTAATAAGCAAAAATAGAAATCAATTCAAGCAGTTTAAAACTATAAAGTTGTTAATAAAGGAAGTTTGCTCCTCTTTTTTTAGTTTTTGACAGATTCAGAATCTTCTTGTTTTATCAATGTATATTTTATAAATGTCAATTTAGCCCTAATCATGCTAATTTCTTTTCATAATTTTATAACATATAGTTTCAAAAGCTTTATCTGAAAATGTAATAGAATCCTTGTTATTTTACATAGTTTTTGAAATAAAAAAAAAGCTGCCAATGTTAAATGTACGAAAAATCTAGAGATAATAATTTCCCGTCAAATATTCAATGGCTCATGTCTCACAAAGAAGCACACGGACCCTATTTTCGTCTGTCGTTTATTCATTTATATAATATAATTTCATCTTTTGAAAAAGCTTGTTATTCTGAAACAGAGTAGGAACATCCTTAAGAAAGAATACGTAGTTTTTTTGTGTGTACAGCATGATGAAAGTACGCTTAAAATATCGTTCAATTGTTTATATATAGGACAGCAATGTGAGTCATGTAGAAACATATGTTGAAACCTATTAACTTTTTATTTTAAAACAAATGACACTAATAAATCACAGAGCTTTCTAACAATTACCATATTAAACAAAATAGTTTAACCCTGCCTTACATTATATAAATCAGGGAGATAAAGCTGGATTGCCAATACAAAAACTACACACATCCATTACCTTAGAAGACAAAAGAACACATATGCTAACAATGAGTGAAAAGTATACCATATAGACTGATATAATTGGCCTTGGAATGACAAAATGCGAACCAATTCAAAAATTAAATGTCCCGAATTAAGCTTGTAAAATGGCGTAGGATATATATTAATAAAACCGCATCTTATCACCAAAACAAGTCAATAGAAAAAAAACCAACCCACTTTATTCTTACAGTTTCTTTTATTGATGTCGTTCAAAAGTATAATGTGGAAACGTTGCATAATCGGCAGAGTATATTTATCTTATCCTTACTAGCACTTTATAAATTTCCATTGTTTTAGAGCAGAAGCCAAAGAAACATTTAAATCCCAAATTCAAAAACTGACAACGCCTAAGCAAAGAAAGAAGAGATAAAAACAAAGAAGACAGTATACACAACACAACATAAAAACCATAGATATATCTACCAATTTATAATGTTTATGTGCTGATCACAACACGACTTTTTTGTCTAGATATTGTTAATTAGAGACAACTGCATGTGTGCGTAATTTTTGCATAATGTGGTCCCAAATCTGGGGATGTGATGTCCGTGGTACCGCAACAGTAAATACTGGACAAATTAACATATAATTCACATTGTTTGTTTTGTTTTGTAGAATAACGTTAAGTATAGTTTGGATATACAATTATATTCTTTGAAATAATTTTTAATTTCTTTGAGAACTATGTTCGTCTAATTAATCACAGTATAGGAAACTTTTGTTCATGAATATTCTTAGAATATTTTAAAATAATTTCAGTGTTTGTTTAAATGGAATTGGTACCTTGCCAACCTTTTTATTTTGTTTCTAGGTTGGAATGTATGTTTTCGAATTCCCAGCGCGTCTCTGACCTATATCCCATGTTATACATTTTCTAAATACGGTGACATAAATATAATCCATAACAGAATATAAGTATCGAAAACTGATTTTAGCTTTTCCCTTTATAGTACAAAGGTCATTTTTGTTTTCAATCGATGTGAACAATTTTCCATTAATCATTTTAGGGCTTCGGTCATTGCACTATAATGTCCAAAATATACTACATAAATAAATATATATCAATGAGTCTAGCATCAGTGAAAAACAACAGAATAAAACTTTGTTCCCACTAGTGTGATTGGGTGCGCTATGTTTGCGTTTATTGACATCCCCGATCAATATCACAAACTTTAATTCGGGTTGTCCCTGAAGTTATTAATTATATTGGTGTTTATTTTTTTAAGGTAGCACTACAGTCTAACAATGATTTTTTGAAGATATTTTTTTATCACATAATTTTAAAGTAAGTACTACTCTGCACAGTTTGTAAAAATCCCAAAGTCATTATCATATCACAACAGGGAGTAAATTGATAATGAACTTATGTAAATAATAGCACATGGTAATTAAGCTAAATATATAGGCATTTGGGAGGGGTAAATATGTCAATCTTCTGTTGATACCAGTGTCCAGCTGTTAATCCCTGACCACAAGATAAATATTGTAGTCTTACAAAATGTATCTCATTGTTTTGCAACAAAAATAATTTATATAACATGGAAGTGAACAAAGAAAAAGAAAAACACTAAAGGGAAAAAATCTACCAAAAATTCAAAAAAAATACTATGAGAACGAGTAGGAAACTATTTTTGAAAGCCTCTGACTGCCTGTATAAATTTCTTCTCTTTGGTCTTCTTCATTTAAATACAGTTTTATGCATTTTAACTAATTGTCAGTTTATGTGTAGTTTTTCAGTTCCATTAAATTAAAAAAGCAAGTGGGAAAGTGTATTTTCAAAAAAAGGGTGGTCTTGATCTTTTTATGAACATGTTTTTTGATGCACACTTTTAATGTTCTAGCTAATTTCAGACATAGTTTATTTCTTTTTTAAAATTAAAATGAAAACTATTCTTGATATATAGAAAATAATGATGTTAACATTGATTAGGCAGCTGGTCGATCATGTTATTCTCTTATCTTAAGGATATCTGGAAAGAGGCGGAGTTTTGTCTATATTTAATTACTACATCACAGATGTTGGTCATATCTGTGACGTCAAACTCCGGCCAAATGCCAAGTAAGTGTTGGACAGTTCACATATAATGCAAAATTTACAGCACTGGAGCATCAAAGACACAAAGTATTTGGCTCTTTTGATATAGTTATGGTATCTGTACACTCCTGGGGTGTTCCCAGTGGAATGTTTGTATTTATATTGACTTTATAGGGGTTCTAATGGGGAAACTCAGTTTAGTCATTTATCAGAACAATCTTTGATGAGAATTGTAAGGAAAAATGAAAATAGAAACGTTATGGACATACCCGTCGGCTTGCCCTTGATATATTTTATTAAAGGGTGTATTTTCTGCAATACCGTGTCCCAGTTTTTGGATAATTTGTTACTAAATGAATGTATTGGTCTCCAAAGGTGAAAGGTAAAATGAGGTTTGGCACCCAGCAGTTAAATAAATATATCTTCTTACTGGAGGCATATATCAAAAATCTAAAACACGGTTTTGGAGATTGTATATGGTTGATTAAAGGGATGAAAACAAATTTTTACTACCATTTGACATGAATGTGCTATTTTCATCCAAGTTGGAAGACCACTTTTTGGCAACTAATGAGCTATATTTTGAGATTAATCAAACCAAAAATAAATTTATATATAGATTAAGAAAGAGTTGTATTTCAGCTTTAAAATGAGACAGATTTTAAAAATCCATTGAGTAGTTTTAGAGAAATTAATCTTTAAAGACTGTTGATTGGAGTCAAAAAGTTCTGACTGTAGTGCTACCTTAAATCAGGCTCGTTTTTGTTCAATCTGAATCACCTTTTTCATGTCAGTGCCTTTTATACTTGACTATCCAGAATGAGTTCTATTCATTGCCTATGATGTGTGTATACTTATTAAATCCAGAACTGAGGACTTTATTAGGAAATGTTCACATTGACAATGATAGCTCTTCTCCTTATTTAAAAAAAGGAAAAAAACATCAATGTTTACAGACTTCCATGCCAATTGAAGCAAGTGAACATACGTTTTGATACTTTTGATAAATTATCACCTCAAAATAATAATAAGATTAAAAAAAAAAAAAAGACAAAAGAGTACATGCCTCGCTGAAAGTGCAATACAGACCTAGCATTGATTTGCACTGCATGTTTTGATGACTGTCAATGCAGATGCATATTATAAAAGATCCTTTACAGATTAAACTTAACATGTCATGATTTTTTTCTTATGTATTCAGGTTTAAAAAGAAAAACACTATTACCCTCTATTTTTTTTTTAAAGAAGAAGCATAAATAGATCATGGTCTACTGGCACATCAAACAGTAAGGTTTCGAATATTTGGTTTGTCTAGACAGAAACATTTTAGCATTCATACATATTCTTCGATATTCCCCTTTTTCTATAAACATGTCATTGGAGCTTATAGAAAAATACATACAGCTTTCGTGAAGCAATGTTTCTGATATCCAAATTTGGTTTATGAAGATAGTTTCACAATTTACTGTATCAAAACAATAGCGGTTAATGTTATAGAATGTGCACTATATATCATATAAAAAAGAAGATGTGGTATGATTGCCAATGAGACAACTATCCACAAAAGACCAAAATGACACAGACATTAACAACTATAGGTCACCGTACGGCCTTCAACATGTTTATGACAAGTCCTAATTTCTTTTTTGTTGATAAGAAAAATGAAAAACAAAACTTGTTTGTTTTTTAATTTCGAATTCAAATATCTACATTTACGAAGGATACATATATTTATCTCATACAGAATTCCCGATTGTTTTAAATATAAATTTAATAAGATTTGGTTTGATTGCAAATGAAACAACAATCCAGCAAAAACCAATGGGAGAAAAATGAAATTTCTGTATATCGTCATTTAGTGTTGTTGTTGATAACTGCATTAACCACGTAACATTGATTTGAACCTTAAACTGGGAGTTGTCAGGAAAACATTGTTTAATATCTCATTAAACAATAAAAATGACATTGATTATATGCATTATAACTCATAAATCATTGCATAATTGAAATGTATATTAATTTTTTACAAATCTCGATTATGCAAGGTGAAGGCTATTCCAGAAACACGTGTTGTGCACGCGTTAATCATATGTTCTCTCCTCTGGTTTTATAATTTTGCCAAATTTTCAGAATCCTCTGGTTTTATTCATGTATTGCCAGTAAAATTTCAGCGCACTCATCTCTATTTTTTTTTCCATAATTAGATTACAAAGTCATATAGTTTAAAATGTCATTTATAAAAATCCTTATAAATTTTCAATTTTTTTCTCGTATTTTCATAGAGAACAAACGCTGAAGAGAATGATAACATGTTAAAAAGTACTTCAATGGTATGATTAAATTTCGGTGTAAGTGCTTATCATATAATGCTAGAGTTAAACAAATTCGTATTGATAAGTTAGGCATAACTTTCCGTTATTATCACAAAAGGATTTGAGACGAGAGCAAAACATTATCAGGAACGTTATAATGTGTGAATAAACTTGTTATGAATATCTGGTTTAAATAATTAATTGTGTAGACCAGATGTGCCTTTCATCTTCAAATAACTCATCCGTGACAGTCTAATTAATTATTATAAAGGCCAAAACAGAAGTTCAACGTTAAAGAGCATTGAGGACCAAAGTTTCGAAAGGTTTTGCCAAGTAATTATATACAACCGAGGAGACGGTATAGGGCTTTATTTTGTCAAGCGTTAAACTTTTTGTAGGGAGAAGTACAAGATAGGTTATAAAACGATAAATAGATCATTGGGTTTTTGTGCATTGTAAGATATTAGCCTCTCGACAAAATATTTGCTCACACCGAACAACAAGCTATGAAAGGCCTACAATTACTAGTGTAAAACCATTCAAATGGGAAAACCAAAGGTCTAATACCAAGTCAGGAATATGACAGTTGTTATCCATTCGTTTGATGTGTTTGAGCTTTTTATTTTGCCTTTTGATTAGGACTTATATCTAGAAATTGACAATGAGGGTCGGTTGAAAACAAAACGTCACGACAAAAGAGATGATTTCAGCTTCCAATTGTAACCTTTTCATTTCTAAACCAAAAGATCCAAATGGTAAAGTTGTAATCATCACTTCGTAAATATTACGGATGCTATCATGAGTTGGTTGAACATTATGGAATATTCGTTATACACATATATTGGATATGTTCCTTATGTCGTAACTACAATCCCCTTTTTACGAATGTGACATATCGAATTAGACTATTTACCGGCTTTGTAACAACATGATCAACATTTGGCGCAGGATCTGTTTCCCCTTCCGTAGCATCTGAAATCATCCCCAGTTTTTGGTGGGGTCTGTGTTGTTTTTGTACCCCTATTGGTGATATGTTGTTCATGCATCACTGTCAATAAATGGAAATTGATGCAACTGTCGTACAAGTGAGGGATTTAACGCAATAAAACCAGGTTCAATCCACCATTTTCTACATTTGAAAATGTCTGTACCCAGTCAGGAATATGACAGTTGTTGTAAATTTGTTTGATGTGTTTTATCATTTGATTTTGCCATTTGATATTGACTTTCCGTTTTGAATTTTCCTCGGAGTTCAGTACTTTTGTGAATTTACTTTTTGATACGCCAGACCGCGTTTAGTCTACATAAGACTCATCAGTGACGCTAATATTGAAATAGTTAGAAATCCAAAACAAGTAAAAAGTTGAAGAGCAGTAAGGACCCATAAACATTTAATTGAACAAGAAATACATAAGGACGTTCACAACTCCTTGTTTACCTCCTTCATAAAAAATAATAATATAAGTAATAAATAAAAAGGTCCAATGTTTGTATCTATATACAACACAACGTAATTAAAACGTTAAGCTGACTTTACAGAGTTATCTACCTGTAGTGTTAGGTACCACCTTAACTGTATTTGTTGTCAGTTTGTTTTCGATCTAAGTGTTAGAATGTCCCTCTGATATTTTTCGCCACTCTTTTGAAGAGGTGTTTTTTGATAATCAAGCCTAAATTTTTATAAATACGTGTAATTTATATGTATATATATATATATAATTGTAAGACCACGTTGTCGGGAATACTAGCAATACAGAAGTAAAAAAAAAGAAAAAAAGATATTAAAAGATTTTGGTAAATGCTACAGATAGAGATAAGCACTACCACTCTTCTTATCCCTAACCGACACAATGCCACTTAATTTATTCAATAATGAAACATTCAGTGTATGGAGGCAAACACAACAAATGACTTATATCACTAACATAACTTTGTGACATTAAGCTATACAAAAAATATTTTAACACCTTAGTCAACCAATATTTATTATTTTATTGTTTTGTGGTTTTGTCGTGTGTTTTCCTCCCTTAAATGATAAACACACTGTTTTATAACTATGCAAATCAAGGTAGCCACTATTGATACACTTATACATATAACTGTGGATTCATTTATTTTCGTGGGTATCAATTTTCGTAGATAGTTGAAAATTTGCATATCCGTGGATATTTGATTTCCTGGTTTTGCCAATCTCTGTATACAAAGCCTATTGACAATATGTTATTCGTTGAACATTTGAATTTGTGGTTAACCTGTACCCACGAAACCCTAGAATGATAATGAATCCACATTATATAGACTTTTCGTGATTATTCCTTCGTTTTGATTTTTTGACATTAATAAGGTGGTCATAATAAAAAAATCTATATCCATGACTGTACGTATATGTGGTATTCGCTATACTAAGGCCGTTAGTTTTCTCGTTTGAATTATTTTACATTGTCTTATCGGGGCCTTTTATAGCTGACTATGCGGTATGGGCTTTGTCATTGTGAAGGCCGTACGGTGACCTATAGTTGTTAATCTCTGTGTCATTTTGGTCTTTTGTGGATAGTTGTCTCATTGGCAATCATACCACATCTTCTTTTTTATAGTATAGTAATATAAAGGAACATTTGTAGTAAAGTGAACGACATTAAGTATCAAATAATAATCCTTGTTGTATTATTCAGTTATATCAATACAAAAACAAGCTTATTTTGTGATCTTTTTTTAAGAAGCACACGATACAAAAATTGTTAACAAATACAAAAGTGAGGGGATCTTAGCTGCTGTTGTTCATGGTAAGTAAAGTTTAGTGATGAGTCTCATTGATGATGCAGCAATTAATGAAGGACTGGTTTGGTTCATAAGGGTGAATAAGTATTTAATACAAGGTATTAAAAGTATAGTGGTAAACATTTTGCTTGGTCATACAATATGTGAATCATTTAATTCTTTTACATCCCAATAGTTAAAAAAAACGTGTATATGAAAGATAGATACCATAAATAGTTGTCTTACAATATTATAATTATTTTTCCAAATAAGAGGTAAAATACCAAATTTTATCTTACTAGCTAATGTATATGCTATGTTTATTAAAATTAAAGATAATTTTGCAAAACATATGTCGTAGTGCTATTAAAAGATTAATTGATTGTATTGTAACTCAGATATCAATATTTCTGAACTTATAATACATCAACTTACTTACTAGATAAAAACAATTGTTTTACTTAGTAATCTAATCACTGACGCCAATAACACTAGACCAACACTGTATGTTAAACAATAATAATCGTGGTTTCATTTTTAAAATCGGTTTCCTGATGAACAAGTTTTTAAGTTCTAAAGATAATAAAATATGTCCCCTATGACAAGAGTGTCATCATCTTAGGATCTTAATGACGCAAACACCAACTAAAGTAAATCCCAGCAAGTTCTTGTTTGCGTTATCTGATCAAGTCATGTATATGTAGTTACTTTTTTCGATAGTGCCCAATGTAGTACTCTTAGTTTACCAGACATGCGTTTCGTCTTCATTAGACAGATTAATGGCACTCAAATCACACCAAAACAACCCATTGCCGTGTAAAGGCTCAAAAACAAGTTTCAAATAGGATGGCTTAGCACAGACCATTTTTTAAATGCAGTGGCATATACGGTTGAAATTTGGGGTCAGGAGCAACTAAACTTACAAGAGTACCGTAAACCAGCTGCTTAATTTGATGTCAAAGTATTACTCAAAATCGTATTTTCTGAGTTGTGGTTCAATACTTTATATTTTTTACCTTTTTTTGTCGTGATGTTTTGTTTGGCATTAAATCAATACTTTTTTCTGTATACACAAAGACCAATCTTAATCCGTCTTCAATTTACATTATTGGTTTTTATTACAGTACAGGTGCATACGGACGTAATTGTGATGACTGATAAGTATTGCGTCAACGTTGTAACATCTAGAAGTGAGCAAAAACCATATCATTTAACAATCGAATGTTACTAACAGGTACTGTCTTTCTGAACGCATTCCACGTTACTTTCTCATAGAAAACTACGTTAAACCATCTGTGTTTTGTTCGTGATTACATGTATATTATTTGATTGATACATGTACATTGTTTTTTTAACTGTGTTTAACATGTTGAACAAAGAGGTCATGGTTTCCAGGAACTGATATATAAACTGTAAACTTCCTGGATATTTTTAATTTTCTGTAAAAATTTTAAATGCTATTTTAAGTGAGAAGGAAATGTGCTATATGAAATCATGGATTTTAAAACCCCCGGCCTACTGATATATTGTATTGTATTGGAACCATTTAATACTTTCGTAGCCTGTGTCGAAAAAAGTAGAGACTGAAGGGAAATAAAAGGAATATGTATGATGTACAGACAGAAAAATAACCAAAAAATTGTTTATAAAATTGTTTAATTTTCGAAAGCATCATATAATTAAGGTCAAGCTGCATTTGGAAAAAGCATCATAATTTATTTTTCAACGTGTAAATATGTATTGTTTTGTCCGCACAGTTGTATATTTGTAGTTCAGTTATTTGATTGTTTTTAATGTGATTTTTTTGTTAGCTATCTGTTGTTGTCTGTTTTTCAGAAATGTTATAGTACACTAGTATAACAGTTATAATTTTTTTTTAATATATTGCATACTTCTTCTTCCTTCTGTAATTTCCTCCTATTGTAAGGGGCACACCAATTGCTCTCTTTTTGGATTTTAATTCTGTCTTTTCTGTAATAATAGCGTTACCCATATAAACTTGAATGACAAATTATGTCATTCCGTTATGTCGTTTTGTCAGTTTTTTTCTAAAGTATTCAAGGTTTAAAGTGCTTGTGAAAATGTGGTTGTATGTGTCATTAAATTGAATACTTTTGTCATGACAAATTTGTAATCTCCTTAAATTATAATGTATCGGTATTAACACATATTTGCGAATAATATGATAGGACACGTCTAAGAACGATTCGCTTACAATTAATTATTGCATAGTTTCAGTTTCAAAAATAATTTTATTTAACTTTTATATTTGTTGTAGATATATGTTGTATAATTTTATTTAAGGATAAAAAGAGTTCCGAACTGAAAAGGAAGAATTTATGACATCAACGAAGTTATCTTTTTGTGTTAAAAGACCACATATATTTTCCATAAAGTGGTGTTAATTTTTTATAATTGAATTTGTTTTCATGAGGAATAATCAAATTGAATGTTTGCAATGGCTCATTATTAAAAACGTCGCGAAACAATAGATCCAATATTCTAAAAAAAAAAAAAATGAAAAGCTTTCATTTGAACAAATAAGAATTAAATAATAGCGTTAATTATCTAAATTCATATGATGCTTTGAATTCCGTGAAAAGTAAAATCACAAAAATACTGAACTCCGGGGAAAATTCAAAACGGAAGTCCCAAATTTAAATGTCAAAATCAAATTATAAAACACAACAAATGGACACTAACTATCATATCCTGACTTGGTACAGGCATTTTCAAATGTAGAAATTGGTGGATTGAATATGGATTTAAAGCGCTTAACCTCCTTGTTGACGTCTCAACTTTTTTTTTAAGTAACACTTGCATGTGCATCAAATTCTATTATATTTACAACGATGCGTTGATCAAACAGAAATAATAGGTAAAGTGTCAAAATAGGAGTACAACAGTCATCACCGTGTCACATCTCAATAGAACAAAAACAGACAAATGTCTAACAAAGAAGCACAAAAAAGCATCTATCAAGTATAACAACCACATTTATTGCTTACTTATATATGAGAGAATATCTGAAAAAAGTTATTCATGTTTCATCTTTTATCGGCAATTACTTTTTAATTAACCATCTTTTTGAAATTTTAAGTTTCAGTATTAACTAGAGTTTATAATGCACCAACCATTGCTTACTAAACACTCCTTCTTATATTTCTTTCCAATAAAACATTTTAATTTAAATGTTCACCTCTAAAATCATGTTGTCCGCTGTGGTTTTCTGACAACTAAATCATTCAACGAATATCCAAATTAAATAAACAGGCTTCCGATTTTCACTTATATGATAGATCATATAAGAAACTTGTCCCTTAATGGTCTGTTTTTATTATAACTGAAGCATGTAATTGAATTTCACAAATTTAAGAAAAACAAAATGTTGTTCCAAAGGGTAATTTCCCTTCTGTTACATGTTTTTTTTTTACCTGTGGAAACATTTGAAAGACCAAGATTTGATTTCGTTATAAATTAAATGCAATGAGAAAAGCATCATTTCTGAATGTAATACTCCACATGTTAAGCTTGAATGGCAGCCAGTTTGAAAAATCCGAGCTCACCCAAGATAAGAATTTAGTGAGAGAAAAAAATTTGTTGTCTCCTGTTACAGCCTTTCTGTTAACCTTCTAAGAATATGTGATTGTCAGCACTAGAATATTGAATGTGTTTTATAGTATCTTATTAAATTGATATGTAAATGGAAGTAAACTTCCACTCAATTCAAATAAAAGAACAAAAAGTTATGTGTAATTCCTTTCTGTGACGTTCTGTCATGTTACCTATGGAAAGTAACAGCATAGCCATAATCATAAACAGGAAGGATGTTAAATGACAATTACTGATGACACAAGTTAATCTACTATATGCCAACCATAATTTAATATAAGTTACTCATATCATATTAAATAAATCTCAACATAATATACAGTATTTTGAATAAAAAGACAGGGTTTGGATTCTGATAACAGCAGAGAACATTGTGCAATTCTATATAGTAGACGGTAACAGAAAAAAATATTTTTGAATTTTTCATTACCTAAACAGATTTTTCATTTGCTTTTAAGTTTTAAAAGATAAATGACATTGTTTGCTGTTATTTTCCAATCGTGACCAATTTCTAATGATGTATTTTTCTGAAACTATGAAATGAAGGAATTCTTTTGAAAAACAATTCCTTCCTGTTACCAACTTATTCCTGTTACTCAAGATTCTTTCATGTTCGACATATCGGGCTATATCTTAGTAAATTTTTTTACCTTTGGTATTGTTTAAAATAATAAATAATTTGCATTTGACTCAATCCCTCCCATCATTACCGAACAGAACAATGAAATAACACGACGTTTGCCGTATACGGTGCAGGAAATGCTTACTCTTCCGGAGCACCGGATTTCACTCCCGGTTTTTAATGGCGTCCGTGTAGTTTCTTATTTATTATTTATAACTATTGATGTAAATGTCTTTTGGTTTTGTGAGTCTTTGTTTACTCCTTGCTTTAGATTGTTATTATCTTGATAAAATATTGTAGGATATACTAGTCAACCAGATATAGTATCTTTAACTTATTCTTTATTCCCATTAGAAACTTTTTTAAATTGATTCACTTTGGTAGCAGGAAAGAACTGGAATTTTTGGTATCATTTTTAAAATTGTCATTGTTACCACATATAACAATTGTTTGAATTCCTGAATCCTCAAGGTTCGTTCTTCGATTTGTGCTATTCAAATACCTGTTCTAAAGACTTTGGTTCTCCTTATGCCAAAAATTAGACATTTTCAGATATTGTCTCATTTGTATTTTAAATTAACCCGTAACTGTCAAATAATTTAGTTATTAATTCACAGAATATAGTTTTTATCAGGCTACTATGATGTTTTTTGAATTTTATTTGATGTTATCTGATTTTATTTAATGTTATAAAAAATATGTAGCGTTATTCGATGTTATTCAATGTGATTTCAGACATGTTTTCCTTTCATTTCCTCATTTTGTTTAATCCTTGTTCTTTCTTTAATTTCTATATTAGTATGCGAACTAGAAGTGATATTTCTATATACATGTTTTTGTATTAAGCTTCATAATTTGTTTTTTTCCTAACCAAGAATGTACATGTATGTACAATTCATTTTACAGTTCTAGATCAATCGGGGATCACTAGTGTTAGTATGAAAATCACACATGTGTGTTAAAGGGAATTATTTTGAAATAATAATTTGCTGTTTTAGAATCAAACTTCAGATCAAAATGAATTTATCTTGTAATTGCAGGAAAACATTCAATTTAATCATTTATCGACACTCATCACTATTTGTTTTAAACTTGTATTATTATAAAGACGCCTAAATGAAGACTTGCTATTTAATTTATTCATTACGTTTTAAAATATTTTAATCAGTTTGAAATATTTTCAAATAACACATTTGCATTGGTTTACATACATTAATTATGCCAATACGTAGCAATAGTTATGCGAAAATGCGGTAGGTAACACTTAATCAATTAATATGCATATTGAGTTCGAGTTCCTGAGCTATGAATTATTTTTCTAAATATAAGCTCGCAAAACAGAGTAGATAACTGTGCTTTTTGGGGATTTTTTTCTAGTTATACATGTTATAATGATATTAAATAATATGTAGTTAATATCTCAACCCTCTCTTACTGAAAGTGTTATTCAGATTTGTTTCGTCATTGTTCGTTGTATCAGAGATTGTTTTCCCTAAACTAAATATAGCGTACATTAACATTACATTTCTAGAACAATCGTAGAGCATGAGTGATACTATGTAAATAACATACATGTGTCAAAGGGCATAATTACCAAATATGAATGTACTGTTTTAGCATCCAACTTGGTTTATTTAAGTAATATTTGGCACCACTGACCAAAATTAACGATATTACGACATATAAACACAGCAAAAAAAAAAACCCAAACATTTCCAATAAAATATTGCATCATGGAAAGTTTATTTATTGTGATGTTTATTGTCACGTGTTAGCTATAGATCATTACAGTAAATAGAATGAACTAAATAAAAAAATGAATTTGAAACGAATAATATTCATACATTTTAAAGAGGGGCGACAGATACCAGAGGGACAGTCAAAATCATAAATCGAAAATAACACGACAACGCCATGGCTAACAAACAATTCTAATATGACGTGCTTCTTTCGTTTTGTAAACAACACTGTGATAAAGTTCTCGATATATCTATACTTAGCTTTTTTTTTTTTTTTCAACTTTAAATATTTTATTTCATTCCTGGTTGTGAACAATGTCCCTTAGCGCTACAACAATGACGCTAAGTTTCCTCCCTGTGTTGTTAATTGCTAATAAAACCAGGGGATTTGATTAGCAAAATATACTTTATATTTATATCTTTTGTTAGTTGCATATTACAAAGTATTCATACGAGCACACAATACATACATATTATTCAAACAGTGATCCTATATATAAACAATCATATAAGAAAGAAATTATAATAATAAAAAAAACAAACCAAAAAGACGGATTTTTGTCCGTCATTTGTTTTGATTGTATAAAACTAGTTAAACCGAAAGTAGAATGATCAAGAATGATCAAGCATGGTCGACCTCATGGCTAGACGAATAATTTCATGAAGTGGTGAGTAATTTATTGCAGTCATCAAGTGACTTATCAAATGTGTAAATTTCTAAACTTATAATAATCAAATATTTCTGGTAAGTAATAATGAAATATATTGAAGAGATCAAAGAAGGAGCTATTGACCCCTGATCTTGATTGATTTGTAAATTATTGATTGATTGATTCTTTGTTATTTAAATACTGACTGAAGTATTTATATTAGATCTAATTCTCCTAAAAAATAGATATAATCAAAGTTTGGATATTTTCCTCTGAAATTTTTTCAAAAACAGATTTTCTGGATGATATAACATTTGTGTTTCAATCTCATTTTTTAGAACTGACAACATGTTCACAAATTTAGTTCTCTTTTCTGATAAATAAAAACATTTATAAATCACAAAACAAATCATTGTTATGACATGATTAAGTGGATTATATTCAATATCTTCAATTTTATATCCAAGCACAAGATTTTTAAGACAGAAGACATGTTGGTCTATATTGAAATACATAAATATGTCATAAATTATTGACCAATAATTTTTTACCCATTTACATTCAAAGAAAAAATGATTATAGTTATCACATTTGGAACAAATCACACAATTTGGATTATCAGATATTTTCCAACGGTGCAAATTAGAATTAATTGCTGTAATATTATGCAGTAATTTCCATCTAAACATTTTCATTCTATTATCTTTTAAAAAATGGAACGTAAAAATAAGGTTCTTCTTTATAAAATAAGTAACGTTATCAAAAGTGAAATGATTTTTCCATACATAGAATCCTACTGGGAGATCTTTATTAGATATAATTAAAATATTATATATTTCTTTGAATGAAATTTTGTCCAGATTGTAATACAATCCATGGCTATTCATCTTTATATCATGTTGAAAATGAATTTTAGTATTTAAAGATGTTTTACTCTTTAATTTTTCTTTCCAAGATTTGGGTATGGCTTTACGTAAAATACATGTTTCTGCTATCCAATTTTGTTTCCTTTTAAGTTTGTCTAAGATTTTTTTTGAAATTTCTCCTTTATCGTCAATTATATCGTTTATAAAAATTATATCTTCTTCTATCCAATGTTTAAAGTACAAACTTTTGCCTTGATTCTTAATATATTGATTTCCCCATATAACTTGTTTCCTGATATCTAAATAGGTTTCAGGTTTATTTGTCTTCCCGCCACCATTTTTAATCCAGCATTTTAAGATTTCTAAGTAAAAAGTAGGCAGGTTTTTTATGTTTTCTAATGATTTATGAGAACCCAGATTCATTTTAAATATAAGGTTTTTACCCCCAAACTCACTGAAATAATAGGTTGGAATAATTTTCCAGTTTGCCCAAGTTTCATCTGTAAGTCTTTTTACCCAATTTATTTTCATTGCCTCAATGTAAGAATCTATATCTGTCATTTTTAACCCCCCTTCTAAATAATTTTTTCTTAGCACTGAGCGTTTAACTTTCTCACTACCACCCTCCCATAAAAAATTATATATCATCTTCTTAAACTTAGATATAGTTTCTTTGCACAGATTTATTAGTGATGCAATATATGTTATATTAGGTATGACAAGTGTTTTGATGATAGTGATTTTACCAATCATGCTAATTTTCCTTTTTTTCCAATCATTAATTATTCTTTCTGATTTTTCCAACTGTTTTTCTGTATTAAGTTTTTGACATTCTTTCTTATCAGAGCCAAAATAAATACCAAGACTTTTTACGTTATGTTTCCAATTGATATTTTCAAATTTGTCTTTGCAGTGTTTAAGTTTACCTAGCCATATACCTTCTGTTTTGTTTCTATTGAGTTTGAGTCCTGAGAGCGATCCAAAGGTTTCAATAATATTAAGTGCATGCTTTATTTCATTTTTAGTTTTTAGAAAAAGAGTTGTGTCATCTGCTAATTGTGAAATTTTTAAACTATGAGTTTTTTTATCAATTTTGATTTGTATTCCTTTTATATCATTAGAGTCTCTTATTCTGCAAGCAAGTAATTCAACTGATAAAACAAACAATAAAGCGCTTAAAGGACACCCTTGTCGAATTCCGCGCTCAATATTAAAGGTTTCTGAAATCCACCCGTTATTTATGATACATCCTTTTATGTCATAATATAGGGTTTTAACCCACTTCTGAAATGATTCATTAAACCCAAATTTCTTTAATGATTCCAGCATAAAATCCCACTCCAGTGAATCAAATGCTTTAGAAAAGTCAATAAATAGTATAGCTCCTTCAATATTAAAATTTTCAGAATAATCTATGATGTCCTGAATTTGACGCACATTGAATCCTATATAGCGATTTTTTATGTATCCATTTTGGTCTCTATGGATTATTAATGGTAAGATTTTCTTAAGTCTTTGTGCTAAAGTATATGTTATTAATTTCACATCTATATTTAATAAAGTTATTGGACGGTAGTTATCCAGGGACAAAGGGTCATTTTTCTTATAAATTAATGATATAATCCCAATCTTTTGGGTATTAGATAAAGATTCTTTATCATAACAAGTATTAGAGACTTTCAAAACTATGTTCTTTAGTTTTGACCAAAATTGTCTGTAAAACTCTACAGTTAAACCGTCTTTCCCAGGTGTTTTATTTAGTTTCATTTTAAAAATAGAGGATGTTAACTCTTCTAGTGTTAATTTACCATCTACTTGTTTACTTTCAGAAGATGTCAAAGAATGATTTATCTTTGTTCCTTCAATATATGATTTTAAGATTTCAGTATCAGGGTTAGAGCTTTTGTATAGGACTTTGTAGTACTCTTTACTCATATCAAGAATTTCACTTTGATCTACAGTTACCTCCCCATTTTGGGACAATAACTTATTAATAGATTTTTTTGATTGCCTGTGTTTTTCTAAAGATAAAAAGAATTTTGTATTTTTTTCACCTTCCTCAACCCATTTGATTCTTGACCTAATTTGAGCCCCTTTTGCTTTTAATGAATAAATTTGGTCTAGTTCATTTTCTAATTGTTTAATTTCATTTAAAAGATTATTATTTGTGTCTGTGGGTAATGTATCTAACCTATCGTTTAAAGTTTTAATTTCGCTTTCCAAAACATTGATTTTATTTTTTCTTTCTTTGGCTTTCGATTTACAGTATTTAATTGTAGTGTCTCTGATTTCAATTTTGAACAAGTCCCACTGAGTAAGAAGATTTTCATTATTAAATTTATTCTCATACTTATCAATCAATTTATTTATTATTTCTTGATATTGAAAGTCAGCTAATATACTATTATTCATTTTAAAGTAACCCTTTCCTCGATTACTTGAATAAATATCTACTTTTAAAGAAATAGCTTGGTGGTCTGTACTTGAAATGTGAGCTGGTCTGATGTCAGCTGATACTGTCAGCGTGCGTACTTGTGAACTTATTATAAAAAAGTCAATTCTACTTGCCTCATTTGTAGAATTTTTCTTTTCCATGTATATTGTTTTTTGGTTTTATTTAATAGCCTCCAAATGTCTATCAGTTTATTTGTTTTAATTACCTGTTTAAGATTATTTACTGGTTTTTTAAACTTTTTATGAAGATTTTGATTTTTTGTATCTAAACTAGATAGACGGTCGTTCATATCTCCTCCTATAATTAATGCACCAAGACTGTGCTCTTCAATTAAACCTTGTACTTTTTTAAAGAATGTGTTCCTTGCGTGGACTTCATTTGGTGCATACAAGTTTAATAAAGTAAATATCTTATCTTCTATTTCCAAATTAATTAAAATTATTCTTCCTTCATTGTCACAAAATTCATTTATTATTTTAAAATCGAGTGTTTTGCGTATAAAGAAAGAAACACCTCTCGAATTTGTTTTGCCTAAACTGTGATGGTGTTTTCCATGAAATTCATTATTAATTTTCGTTATAATATCTTTTGAAAAATGGGTTTCTTGTGCCATTGAAATGTCACACTTTTGTTGTTTAAACCATGTGTATAGTCTAAAGCGTTTATCCTTCTTTGCTAACCCTTGACAATTTAATGAACAAATATGAAGATTTTTAATGTTCATAGTAGTTAGTTGTATTTGTTGTTATAGATATCTATACTTAGCACAGACTCAGAGATATACATAATAATGGCTGTTACAAAATACTTCCCACGTTAATCTACATGTAATAGAACCTATTTGCAGACCCTTTGCCGATTTTATTGTTTTATAGAACGTGCAATTAAAAAAAGAAAAAATAACTGTTATTCTTATTCGGATGCATAATAAAAAGAAGTAATACACAAGGGCTCGAAGAAATCAACAAAATAAAAATAAAATAAAATTCCGCGAAAGTCTATTATTTTTTTTTGGCGCATTTAAGTCATTTTAAAACATGACGTCATATAAATGAAACCGCTAAAGATGAAAGTTTTCTGTTACTTGAACCATCGAAATTCGTATGATACTGTATTAAAACTGATTTTTGAGGTAGATTTTGTTTTATTTTCAATTATATTGCATTATTTGCATATTTACTAATTTCAGCAAGTCAACATGGCGGCTCCTTAGTTACGAAATGTCAATTTTGGATTTGATGGACGCTTACGAGAAAATCATGTAAATTAAAAATGGCAAATCTTGGGTTTGAAAAGTAGAAGAATTAAACAGTTTTTTTTCTAGCGGTTATTCAGTCACGAAATCACCCATGCAATCTACGGATTTATTAAGATATTTGAGCTTTATCTAACAGGGAGTAAAAAAGATCAGCCACACAAACACCAAACCAACCCTCACTTCAGTATTTAAATGACCGTATTTGTCCTATTAGAACCGAAATAATTCATGGAAGCCATAGATTGTTGGACATTTACACATGGCCAGGGCTGTGATATTCGTTAATTTTATCCCTCGCTAACGCTCAGCATAAAATTCGAATATCGCGGCCCAGGCTATGTGTAAATTTCCAACAATCTATGACTTCCATGAATTATTACTTAAATATACAAAGAGACAAATATTAGTGCACAAGGCACATCATAGAAAACTAAATAATAAGCACCACGTACGTATTCTGTATTTTTTGTCATGACTAGTAATAAGGTAAAACGCGTAAGAAGGTGAACAAGTTTGAAATATATATATGACATTGCTTACAATGTGAATAATAGTATAAGTGAGTAAAAGTCAACTGGGCAACGAACTTACGATATCCTTACAACAGCAGTTATCACACAGTTTTAAAAATGGCACACGAGAACAATATGATTTTCAAGATGCAAATTTAAAAACATACATTTTGAATCTCTTGTTGGTGATGCAAAGGCAGATCCTTTTTTATGCTAATCCTCCTGAAGGTTCAATCCAGCCTATATCTTAGAGAACACCCAATGTTAGGAATCTTGTCTTATTTTGTATTGTTGTGTATGTTATTTTTTTTAATTCACAAGAAAAACTCATGTTATTGGCATATTCTATTTTTTTCCTTACCTGTATGTTTACAAAATTTGAATATTTTATATAGTGAACTGTGAACAGTGAAGAATTAGTGTCGCCCTCTTTGTGTCGAATTTGTTTTTGTTTTAAGTTTGAACGAGTCAAAACGCACGTCTGGCGTATTAAATTATAAGCATAGTACCTTTGATAACTATTTACAAAGATGTATCAAACATAGCTTTTTAAACATGCCTTAGTGTTGTATGAAACCTTTTTACAAGCATGTTTTGTATACAAAGTTGATTTTTTTATCAATCAAGCATTAGCATTGTTTATTATCAATTATAAAAATGTATGGTGATATGAATCAATGTTAGCTTCTGGAAGATGAAATAACCTTTCATAAGTGTTGCTTATCATTCCCCGACTTAATTTTAATATGTATGGGGTCTTTTTTGAAATCCGTATAGTTGTTTAATAGTTTGTCAAAAGGTAGATTTTATCATTGTTTTTCCAAAATATAATTAAAGGTAAATGTCAATGGACTTTTTTCACGATACAGGTTGTGCAAAATTATAAAATTTAAAAATAACTCAACTAATGGATCATCCCCTACTGTCTGAATAAAGTGTACGTTCTATATAAACATGAGAAGTCATAAACATAAATTCCATACAACTCTCAAAATTTGCCGACTTCAATTAAGATCTAGACTAATTGTTATCTGCTACTTCAAAATCCAAGAAAGAGGAAGACACCCCAGCTACTTTAACGTCTTAAGACTGAACCCGATCATTGCCCTTTGTGTCTTATTTGATCATTGTTCGTCTGTCACTGATTATTTTAATTTATTTGATTTTCAGATAAAGTTACTTGAATCTTATTTGTTAATTATTTATTTCACAATGCTAGGTTTTAAATCTACATTTGTACATGTATTTCTAAGTCTCTACTTTAATTATTTGGTTAAACATCAATGTTACAAATCAGCGTTCTGTTTAATCAGTTTTACAAACCAGCGGTCTGTTTAATCAATGTGACAAACCAGCGTTCTGCTTAATAAATGTTAAAAACCAGCGTTATGTTTGATAAATGTTACACATCAGCGTTATGTATAATCAATGTTATAAATCAGCGTTCTGTTAAATCAATGTCACAAACCAGCGTTCTGCTTAATTAATGTCACAAACCAGCGTTCTGTTTAATAAATGTTACACACCAGCGTTCTGTTAAATCAATTTAACTGACCAGCGTCCTGTCAAAACATTTGACAATTTGTGTGTTTTTGTTCAAAAGTAAAGTAGCTTTGAGGTTGTTTACACTTGTTTGTTTGTCTGATGGTATAAGGAAACATATAGACAAGTCTGACCCATATTTCAGATTGGAGCGAATCTGATGTTGAATATATCAAAACGTCCCAAATGTACTTAACCCTAATGCCAGGGCTATTATAACACAACACGGGTCATCGACACATAACATCACAACAGTCAAGACGATATGATATCGATTCGTATACAACGTGTTTCTCCTCATCAGGAACGTTCAAAGATGAATATTTGAAAGCCAAGGGTGTATAAAACAGAAAGAGATGAAGAGGTAATAATAAAAAAATGACCTAAAATAATATCCAAATCATTGCAAGGTTCAATCCACCATTTGTTACATAAGAAAATGCCTGTACCAAGTCAGGTATATGATATTTCGCAGTGGTGTCTTGCCATGGCATTGTTTGGACTTGTTTGTTTGCTTTTTGGCCTTGAATGTTTGTCCCTAATATTTTATTAACTACGCATTTGCATTCAGTTATCGCCTATCAAATTTATTCGTTCATAGTGTATTAATTTACGTTCTTGATTGAGTTAGGCCTGCCAATTGATATTTTATCGTGTGTTTTTCTATGTTGTGATGTTATGCTATTGTTTCAGAAAAAGGGAGAAGGTTTGGATCCATTAAAATGTTTAATCCTGCTGCAAATGTTTGCACCTGTCCTAAGTCAGACATCTGAGGTAGAGTAGTTGTCGTTTGTTTATGTAATTTATAAGTGTTTCTCATTTCTAGTTTTTTTATATAGATTAGACCGTTGGTTTTCCCGTTTGAATGGTTTTACACTAGCAATTTTGGGGTCCTTTATAGCTTGGTGTTCGGTGTGAACCAAGGCTCCGTGTTGAAGGCCGTACATTGACCTATAATGGTTTACTTTTTTTAAATTGATATTTGGATGGAGAGTTGTCTCATTGGCACTCACACTACATCTTCCTATATATATATATGACAGTTGTTATCCATTCGTTTTATGTGTTTGCTATTTTGATTTTGACATTTGATTTGGGACTAGCCATTTGATAAGGGATTTACCATTTTGAATTTCCCCCGAGTTCAGTATTTTTGTGATTTTTTAAGGCCAGATTTGCCTGAGATAGTAGAAACCTTAGTTTCTTTATAATTTCTAAATCTAGACAAGCAGTCTGACCCGTATTTCAAAATGGAACAAATATGATATTAAATGTATCATAGTGTCCTACTTAACCTAAATGCAAGGGTTATTATGACACAACATGGGGCGTTTAAACATAACAACACGACAATCAAAACGCTTGATCTGATTTCCGTACGTATACAACGTGTTTCTCATTATATCTTCATATGATATGATCAAATGATGTACAAAAGACGTTTCAGAATAAAACACAAAAATGTATAGAAAACCTAACCAATAATGCCATTAAAACTTTAAATCTGCGTTTTATAATATGATCTGATAACTTTTCTTTCGCTTTTAAATAATAAACCCATATGATTATTTATTACCTGATCGTTGAGTGACCGTTCGTGAAGTACCAACTGACATTTCAAGGTAAAATGTATTTTGAATAACGCCGCAAAATAAAATTACATTGGTGTTGTTGTTTGTCGCTATAAAATCGTTCTCAAAGTATCTTTATATAAAACATATTATTTTAATCCCGATTTTCTAGAACGTTTTGCTTTATAGAATTCAAAAACCGGTCTTTCGAACGTTCTTTTATAGAACCGTTTCTTAAACAAACGTGCTAAATTTTATCAGTATCATCGAAATATTTCTGTCTGGTCATGTGCATAGGCACATTTAAAAATTAAGGTTGGTATTGTATGTGTCCCCTCGCAAACAATCTGTAAAAAGATATGACAAATATAAAAACGACTGGTGACACATGTGAAGCAGCATCTGTGTATCTGCCGAAGCACCTAAGATGACCCCGGTGTTTTTTAGGGTTCATGTTGCTTTTACATTACACATATATATCATATCATGCTTGTACTTTTAAACAATCCTGAGGGCTTTAAATGTAACATAATGTAATTCTGTCAGATACCAAAGCACGTGTCATTTTGGAAACACTACCAATTAACCATTCCATAGACGGCACTTGGTTTTTATTATAACTCGCTATTGTTAGTTGTGATATTAAATTTGGTTGTTACCTTTTTGCAATAACTGTTACCATGTTATTTAAATGACTGTCTTTGAATTTGTTTTGAGACTGTTATCTTAATAAAAACGAGTAACCGCATATATTTTTCAGATATTTAATTCTAGTATGATATTGAACATTCAAATTAGAAAAATAAATTCATGCCCATGGTTACCGTATAAGTTATTTTAGTTAAGTGAATATACAAACATGTTGTTAATAAATCCTTATGTTTTCTTTATTGAATTGTTTCATATTTTCATATCGAACACGTTTAACCCTGACCATACGTTTTTTTCTTTCTTTCTCATAGTTAAGGACCGTGCGATGGCTTTTATGTCCACTTTATTTGAACTGCTGAGACATTCATACCGCATCTCCATATATGTTCAATGAACAATAATAAAACAAATTGACAATATATCAACATCATCATCATAATAACACAAATAATTCTATAAAATAAACGCAATTGTTTTTATACTTAAACCTCCCTTTTTATGTAGTTTCCCGCATTGTCTGATATATGTTCTTTGTTTACATAGAAGCATTACAACCCTAAAATCAAGTTTTGATATAATTGACAATTAACGCTGTTTAGTCTTCCTGAACGTAACATAATTAACTTTAACTCAATGATGACAGTAACATGTTGTATTACATTATTTTGCATGTCTATTCTGATTACTACCGTCTGTATTGTAAACAGTTCTTCCGTAATACCTTCAAACCAAGACAGTTATGTAATATCAAATCTAAAAGAACGCTATATATGTTTATTTTATGTGAATAGTCGCCCGGATCGGACAGAAGATTGACATTAATTAAGAGTTGAATATTGATGATTGATGATTGGCTGGTTCTATGTCTCGTTGAATTTTGTATATCATCTCGTTTAACAATATCTGTGGACTGATGATGCTAACATATCTATACTGTGTTAAAAATGAAAGTCAGGCTCCCGATTCGAAAGCGTCATCATAAGAACAACATTTAATATTGAAATATAACCACTATATTAATTTTTGCAATGCTTCGAGGGACAAGCAATAATGAAACTAGAACGAAGTGTGTTGTATCACACAAGAGGCATCAATGCAAAGCTTGAAATCTGTATAAAACTTTGTCAAAGACAATGTACATTTATATAAAAAAAGACTTTTATAATGTTTGGTTTAATTGGTCAATTAAGGAATATGTATCTTATTCGATCGAGCATGTTTTTTTTTATCCCATTCTATCTGTAAATCAAGAAAACGTAAGCTTACTAAGTAATCTTCAAGTATCCCAAATTATTTTAATATCTATATACTGTGAGAGATGAGTAAAATTCATTAGACATTTTTTTTTGTAGTCAAAGTTTTCCTACATGTTTTTAAAATGTGTCCTTTCTAGATATATATTATTTTGTTGCTTCGTAGCTGCGCACGAGATTTTTGCATCTATTCTGCAATTTGTAAAATTTTTACAAAACGGTTCTTATTATGAGGTAACTGTGGCACCATCAACTGTTTCTTATTGATAGTTCTTGAATCTATGCATTTCCAAACAATATGCGCCAATTTGAAATAGTTGTTAATCATTTTATTTTCTTTGGCAAAACCGTGCCTTAATTTATCCTTTTACACAAAGACTAGATACATTTTTGAACAATGCAACACACATTAAAGGGTCAATCAAATAGTATTAGTAAACGAATACCGACAGTACATTAAAACAAACGCCAAAATCGCCAAAAAGAAAAAAAAATCAAAATAATACTCTATCAATAGTAATATCAAACTAAAAGAATATAAGAATCAAAATCTATGCATACTATTTCGTTTTCTTTATATTCATTTCATGGATACGAAGTCAATGACTGTATAAATCTGTTATGTATATTTGTGGAAGTCTGTTTGTATGTCAGTGAAGTCGTGAACGAATTTTTTAAACGAAAAAGATGTTAACGTCAGAGAAGCATGCATTTTACATGATTTACATGTTGTCATACAATTAAGATAATTCTAAAATCTGCACCATGTAGACCCGAAGAATATAACATTAAATGTCACTATTAAACAGTCACAAATAAGACAAAAGTTTTCAAAAACAAATCATTTGAATATTCAAAATTTAAAACTGGACTAATTGACTGATGCTGAGAAATTATTTCGCCCAATACATGACGTTCATGTTCATTAGATTTTTGTTTTTGAAAATATAAGTAATTTCAGCAATCTTTTCTGACCTATGTTTAACATCAATAAGGTGACCTATTTTAATATATAAAGACAAATCTTGTATTTGAACAGAGTGTGTGACCATATATTTCTGTTTGATAATTATATCGTATCATTCAGGGTTATACATATAAACAAAGCTGAAATATGTTTGTAAACAATCTTAATCTTATTGTTCAGATGATACTTAATATAGCATTTTGTTACTAAAAATAACAACATTTAACTAAAAATATCTTACTATATGAAATACAATTTTTTTAATTTTTAAGGAGAATCTTCGGTTTTCCGATACGTTGGTCTGGTTTATAAATAAAAAAGAATTAAGACATATGCATAAATTTCGGTTTATAGTATCCATTTTAAGGAAAATTTGCAGTTTTCGGTTTGTAACGTTTCACAAAAAGTGTTGAACGCATTCAAGCATGAAGTATAATCATAAACACGATAAGGTGATTGAAGTCATTATTCTGGTATATTTTATACATGTAGTTTGTTTTGCTTTTGTATATGAAAAGTGCACATTTCAGAAACTTTTTTTAAACTGAGTTTTACTGTGCGTATTGTTGTGCGTTCGTTTATTCTACATTGGCTAGAGGTATAGAAAGGGTTGAGATCTCAAAAAACATGTTTAACCCCGTTTCATTGTTGTGCCAGTCAAAGTCAGAAGCCTCTGGCCTTTGTTAGTCTTGTTTGATTTTATATTTTAGTTTCTTGTGTATATTTCGGAGTTTAGTATGACGTCCATTATCACTCAACTAGTATACATTGTTGTTTAGAGGCCAGATAAAGTACGCCTCCGGGTGCAAGATTTCTAGCTCTATTGAAGACACATTGGTGGCATTCGGCGGTTGTTTGCTCTTTGGCTGGGTTGTTGTCTCTTTGACACATTCCCAACTTCTATTCCCAATTTTATTTGAATTAAACAACAAATATGAATCCATGTTTAGTTTTCTTAGTGTTGTACATGTGTTTCTGAAACTTTATTTATCGCTTAGGTGATATCAAAAATAATTTGGTTCACATTTATTGCAGCAATGTGTGCTAGAACTACTATTAAAAAATGATAATACTGTGGATTCACAAATATCTGTGGGTAACAATTAACTGATTATCGTGTTCGTGATTTTCTTTAGTTAAGGCGATACATGTAGTTGAGATAAATATTTAATCAAAATATTCGATAACATGTATTGCTCATTGATAATTCGTGACAAATACTACACTGTTAGAATAGCTTCAATTAATTTTTTTCTTATACTTTTTATTTGGCCAAAATTGTATAAAATAGTTATTGTATTCGAGCGTCACTGATGAGTCTTATTAAGACGAAACGCGCGTCTGGTGCAAATACACAATGTCAATTCTGGTATTTATGAGGAGTTTATTTTCATATATGTTCATTTTTTCATTTTCACTATAATTTTAATGTCTCCCTGAAAAAAAAATTAAAATTGCTTTTTTTATAGATTTAAATTGGCAGAGTGTCAACTGATCAATTTCCACGGATTTGAATTCTTATGCATCAAAACAAACGGAATCATAAATTGTCCGTTTACCAAATAAAAAAACAATCACATAGGTGCATAAACACTAAGGTGAACGATTACGGATAACAGTATTGGGCTAGTGTCTACATATTTCGGGTTTATCTATATATCGTATCATACTTGGTAATATATGTAAACAAAATTTAAATATGTCTGTAAACAAAAATAATCTTTCAGCTAGGAGGATACTAAATATAGAAAATTGTTACTATAAATATATCTATATAGGAAATGCATTTATTGGGTCAATATTTAAACTGTGTGTCATAAAGCTAAATGTAAGAGTGATTGAAAAATAAAGAATTTAATTACAACAACAATTTACAAAAAAAAAGACAATCCTATCTCACTTTTAAAGGTAGACCCATAAAAGCCGTTATTAAATAAAAGAATTCTAAAACGCTTGTTTACACACATTTTGTATTATTTCAGAACCTATTACTAAGTTCATGTAGTTTTTATTTACAGATGTTAATTTTTAATTATATTTTTTTTCTTTCTAAAATATTCCGTTAAATTTTACAACATTCGTATGAGATATACTAGAATTTGATACATTTTACTTTAAAACAGCTGATTTTTGTAGTATGTGATATTGAATTAAATGATTTAGGGACGTAGAAAACAACAATTTAAAAGTGCATATTCTGCATTAAATGGAACATAAGGATACGCATCGGTCAACATCTTGTATGGTCTACTTTTAAGAATGAACAAAAACATAAAACTATCAAATAAAGGCAACAGTAGTACACCGCTGTTCAAACTCATAAATCCATGGACAAAAAACAAAATCGGGGTAACAAACTAAAACTGAGGGAAACGCATTAAATATAAGAGGAGAACAACGACACAACACTACAGTGTAACACACACAGAAACGGACCAAGCATCAGACAAAATCCAACGAGAATAACAAATATAACATCAAAACCAAATACATGACACGTCTTATCGCAATGTCAATTTACACTCAAAAACTCAAGCCTGTTAATAATTTTATGAAATATATTACTACTCTGGAAAAGGAAGTAACTTACATTTCCCTTTTAACCCGTTATGTTTTTAAAGAAAATAAGCCTTGACCATACTTTTCACGCAAAGAAATTGTTTGTGATGAAACATGATTATTGTTCCTTTATGAAATAAACAGACGTACACGAAAAAGATTAATAAAGGGATATGATCTGCATTTTCTCATTCTTAAACATTACTTTGCAACCATCATTTATCTTGGAATGATCAAATTCAAAATGATGAGTCTAACTATAATGATCGCTTTAATCCGAATCGCAATATTATAAGAAAACTTAAAATCAAACCACTGTGTATGTCAATTGTTTATTTCTATCATGTAATGTGAAAGAATTGTTCTGTGTTTGCTAGTTTCTCTTCGCGGGAAAAAAATGGAGAAGAAACATTCACAGAGAAAAAAGATGTAATTATTAAACAGATCCATCACCATCACAAAACGATATGAATCAATGCTGTAATATGTTTACATCTGTAAGGTAAAACAATGGTGAAAAGTAGTAAAAATGAAGTTTAAATTGTATAAAAAAATGTTCTTAATTTGTACATTTAGGAAAGAAGTTTAATAATATATTATGACCTTGGTTTCATTCTTTTTAAATTGTGTCATGCACAACCATGTTCTGCACATCATCATAAAACGCTATGAATCAATGCTGTAATATACTAACATCTGTAATTAAAAATTATCGTGTAAAGAAGTAAAAAACAAGTTTAAAATTGTATGAAAAATGTTCTTTTCAAGTATTTGATTTTCATATGAGGAATACATAATCTTTCAATCAGTTTAATTGAGGTATTCAGCTGCCACCTCAGTAACTGCTAGTAGCCCTTTGTTAATTTTTGCTAAGTTTCTTTTGTTACCTATTCTGACATCGGACTCGGACTTCTTGTAAACTCAGTTTAACTGTGCATATTGATATGTGATTCTTTATTCTACATTGGCTAGATGTATAGGGGGATGGTTGAGATTTTACAAAACAATTTTAACCCAGCCGGATTTTTGTTCAAAGTCATTAGCCTCTGGTCTTTGTAAGTCTTGTATGTTTTTTAAATCCAAGTTCATTAATATGTTTTTGAGTTTAGTATGACCTCAGTTTTGTGAGTGAAACCGACTTATCAACTTCTCAAATATTTTTATTAATTTTCTGATAAAATATTTAAGAACACAAAGACAATAATATAACGTATGTTGTGCTATGACCGAATTGTCTGGGTATAAGTGGAGCGTTAACCTCGCATACATGTTTAACATATTTATTCTGTATTTGCCTGTCCAAAGTCAGTAGCCTCTAATTCAGTGTGTTTAATGGATTTATATCTGTCATATGTATGTGTTTGTAAATTGTATTGTATTAAGAAGGCCGTTATTTTTTCTCTTCTCAACTAATTTCAGGGCCTTTAATAAAAAAGGAAACAGAATAATTGGATCCGGATCAATATCAACATTATCAAAATGTGTTTCATATATAGTTGCATTAAGGGAAATTCTTATGTTTCACGCTTGATCATTTAAAATACTGAACAACTGCATACTTAACCAGCAGACTAGAAAACTATAGATATTAATCATTGCAGTTCCTTCTGATATGTTTAAAATAATACTTTGAAAGAGTCATATTTATTTCTATTTTGTTTTGAATTGAATTTTGTTTAACATTCCAGCTGTGCCAGTTCCCGGTTTAGATCATAACTATACAGTTTGTTGCACAATAATTAATTTAAACCAGTATTTGCCGGTTTCATTTTGCAGTTTAAAAATGCAGGTTATGAAGTTGTTTATAATTACTTCGTTAAAAATGTTTTACTAGAAAACAACCAGTTAAAATGATAAAAGATTTCAAAGTGTGTTTCATACTAACAAAGTCCATTAGCCAATCAAATGTTAGATGCATTTTTGTTATTTGTTGGTTGACGTTGATGTCTCATTGAAGTATCCAAATATTGTATTGATGAATATTGTTGAAACGCAAAAGACAGGTACATTTTCTAAAAAGTTAAGATATGACAGTTGTTATCCATTCGTTTGGTGTGTTTGAGCTTTTGGTTTTTCCATTTCGATTAGGGACTTTCCGTTTTGAATTTTACTTTTTTTCACACATTTATCTGTTTGATTGTTGAACGTTGACTTTTTGTCTTGTTCCTAATTTCTTTTTCTTTTTTTTTAATTATTATCCTCAACGTTTGTCTTCATTGTATACGACTTATAATATAATTTACTGGTTTTTACATGATATCCGATGATGCTTATCACATGTATTAATAACTACAAAGGAGTAGGTTCAGTAAGACCCCTTTTTGGCCCCAAAATTAAGCAGTTTTGCAAAATTGTGAAAAATGTAATCTTTTAGCTATTTTTTGGAAAGTAGAATGCTTCTGCTACATAAATATGTGCTGTTTTTGACAATACAATGTACATATATCGTGTACTAGCATCATAAAGTCATGCTTAATTACTGAAATCTTCACAATTATAGCATTTTAGTTAAATTTTAGACGGTTTCCGTCTTAAATGAAAGTGGCCGCATTCGTGTTCATTCATAATATTGAAATGTAAGTTGTATTTGATGATAATGCATAACATATATAAAGGTTGAGGATGAACACGGATGCGGCCACTTTCATTTTTGACGAAAACCATCTGAAAAGTGACGTTTTTTTGGCATATTTGATAGATTTTTCATATTTAAGCTTCAATCGGAGCGTTTTTAATGACTGAATCAGTTAAAATCTTTTACATAAACTAATCGAATCAATTGAAATAGACACTTAAGTGTTTAAAAAGTTACTTAAATATCTCGTTAGATGAAACTGAAATTTGGGGCCAAAATCGGCCCTTACCGGACCTACTCCTTTGATACATCTACCTACTGGATATTTATATAACTGAAGAAAAGATGTAGATATTTCTCTACGAGACAACAATATCCTATCATAAATATGAATGAATTGAAAATTAACATATTGAAGATATCAGGGTTGATATACGGCAATATTTCGTTCTTTCAAATCGCAACGGGTATATTAAAAAATGTATACATAGATTGAACAGATCGTTGTAGAATCGATCATTCCTTCAAACGACAAAGACTAACATTTATGAAATGGCAATAGGTTACCACTAACGCTGTCAGTGTGTACGACTGGAGGAAAGCTACTTTTTGGTAGATTAAAAAGTGCTTTAACATCTCAACGGGAACTTTTGATTTCGATCATTTGATGACCAAAGGGTACATTCAAAACACAAGTTAAATCTGAACATGATAAACACTAAATTAAACAATATTTGTATAATATACACATGATTAAATAAAATAATGACGAAAGATGTTATGTTTTACTGTTCAAATGAAGGAACAAACATAGATGTATACACCTTATCGCTATTTGTCCGCCATTACTGGATATCACACAGGTTCTCGTAAAATTTTGACGTCATAAAACAAAATATCTGACGCCACAATGGAAAAGTGATTGTTGTATGCGTCAAAAGTTCAAGCGGCCGGGTCAGTCGGTTTAGCGATAAGGTGTATTAAAAACAACCTAAGCATATGAAACCGGCTCATTAACTATCAATTCAACATTTAACAATGATTGCAACGATAGATATAGGAGGAGGAAGGAGGGGCTCAGTCACTTTGTCTATGGATTCGTGTAAAGCAGTATTCAATGTTTGCCTGATGTGGCAGGCACAAGTTTGTACAATCTCCACTTTAATTTCATCATTTTCATAACACTGTACGTCTACTTGGAGTTCATCCGATAATTGTTTAGTATTGCGTCATTGTTTATACACGTGATACTTCAAAAAACATATATTTTATCAATCAGATGTTCCAAACAGGTACTGGTTTTTCAAAATACATTCCACATTAGTTTCTCATAGAAAATTACGATCATATTATATATTTTTTGTTCATGTTTACATCATTAGAACTTGATTGATACATTGTTTTATTAACTGTTTGAACCGGTTAATCAGACAGGTCATTGTTCCTCGGAACTGTTACATAAAGTTGGAGCTTCCAAACTATTACTAATAGTTAGAAAAACGTTGTCTCTTTTATATTCATAGCTTCAGGGGAGAATATGAATACAAAAATAAAGGTTAAAAAATTGCCTGATTAGTGGTTTGATATTGCGTCATTGTTGATACACTCGATACTCCAAAAACATATAGTTTATCACTTAGATGTTCAAGTACTGGTTTTTCAGAATACATCACGTTCATATATCTATTTTTTGTTCGTGTTTACATGATTCGAACGTGATTGATACATTGTTTTATTGACTGTTTGAACCGGTTAATCAGACAGGTCATTTGTTTATCGGAACTGTTACATAAACTTGGAGCGTCCAAAGTATTACTATTACTTAGAAAAAAGTGGTCTATTTCTATTTATAGGTTCAGGGGAAAATATGAGTAAAAGAATTACGTTTTAAAAATCGCATGATCACTGGTATATTACATAACACATGCATAATGCATATTACTAGTAAACATAATTCAATAACAAGGTCTAGCTCCTAGTTCAAAATATTGAAGCAATATTATGTGAAGGGCGACATTCATGAACACTTTTCTGTCAATTCAATAGTCACAATTAAAAGAAGATGTGGTATAAGTGCCAACTCTCTATCTAATTCAAAAATTATCTGGTTTTTAAGTCATACGCATCATGTTTTTGTAATCTTACATAATGTTGATATAAATACCTCTCCGTTTTGAATGTTCCTTGCAGTTCGGTAGTTTTGTTGTTTTACTATTTGACAATAATGTTACTACTTCTGTAAATACCTTCCTTCGTCTGACATAATTTGAATGATATGTAGTTTATAGAATAACAGTTGATATATATATGAGCTATTTTTGTGAATGAGATGCTTTTGCAAGATCTAAATTTACTACACAATGCTGGTCTCGAATGTTGCTTTTCTCTCTTTTTGTTCTATTGCGTTACTAGTATTATATGTTTAATCCGGAGATAGTTAACAGGAACCGTCATACTAGTGTAGTAAACATTGCGTACTTATTCTTTTCTTTGAATTTAGTCTGTGATTGGTAAATATTAATGTTTGACAAATTGTCACATATAATGATTTTATAATATAGTGTTAAATGCCTTTTCGAGTCTAAATAGAGGCAACAGTAGTATACCGCTGTTCAAAACTCATAAATCGATGGACAAAAAACAAAATCGGGGTAACACACTAAAACTGAGGGAAACGCATTAAATATAGGAGGAGAACAACGACACAACATTAAAATGTAACACACACAGAAACGGACTAAGCATTAGACAAAATCCTATGAGAATAACAAATATAACATCAAAACCAAACACATGAATTTGGGATAGATAAGTACCGTGACACGTCTTGTAATGTGAATTCACAACTGTCTTAATTTCAACTTAAATTTTTTATTAATGTCTTCATATCCACAATCAAACCTTTTTAATTTGCAGTTTTTTTGTTTGCTTAATATTTAATAGCTATATAATTCAAAACTCGAACGTGACATTTTAACCTCGGTCTCATTAAATTGCAATAAAAATCCAAATTAAAGTTGATTTTAATGAGACTATACAAACTAACACGACATTTACATGTATACTAGCAACATATTTATATACTTAGTGCATATGTGCTTTTCCATTTTAAGAGGAGAAGCTTTATCATGTAATGCTTTCTCAAAACTAACCCCTAATATATTTTCTAAGTACAACATCTCCGTATATCAAACATGCAAAAAAAATAAAAAAAAAAAATTCTATTGATGTAAGTGAAAATTAGCGTTGATTTATCACCTCCGCCTTAAAGAGTTCGCACACTTTAACATAATGATGACAGTGATATGTTACATAACTAATTTTGTCATGTTTATCATAATTAAATATGTATATTTTGTTAAATGCTTTACCACAAAACTGTCCAAGGAAACGCAATGGTGAAATTATAGAACAAATAAGCAATGCTTTTTCAACACACACGGAAACATTAAAAGAATTAAAAAAATACAAAAGTAAAGGGTGTTTTAAATATATTCAGAATGCCAAGAATGTACTGGTAGTGTCTAAGTATGTTTAAGATACGTGTACATAGAAGGCAAGATAAGACTTTGATGTGGTTCAGCATTTGTTATATCTTAATGTAGTATCAACTTGGGAATTTGATAGTGGGTTGGAAATATTGAATGTTTTCTAAGAATGTTTAAAATATGTGTACAAGGAGGGCAAGATAAGACTTTGATGCGGTTAAGCATTTTTTATATCTTAATGTAATATCAACTTGGGAATTTGATAGTGGGTTGGAAATATTGAATATTGTCTTGTCAATATATAGAAGTGTTTTAAAAATGCTATGCTAGATACCCTTTAAAATTTAAGTATTGAATAGAAGCTTGTTCATTGTTGAAAATCGAATTTTAACCCCTGAAAATGATAGATAGTTTTGTAAGTTTATGTATTGTATTCTAATATATGTTAGCTTGCTGTCTCATAAAGTTATAAAATATTCGAATTAGCTCTCGCCGCGATATAGTCGTTTTTTTGCTAATGCGGCGTAAAGCAACCAACAATGAATCAATCAATCATAAAGTTATTTCCTTTGTTTTCGTTTTCAAATATTTTTGAATATTAATGAGGTATACGGAAAAATAGAACAGAACTAGTTTCTGGCGATTAATGCATAATTGACGCATCATTGTAAATTTAACGGAATTTGATGAGACTGTCATGAAATTGAGAGGGTTAGCGCTATAAAACCAGGTTTAATCCACCATTTTCTACATTTGAAAATGCCTGTACCAAGTCAAGAATATGACAGTTCTTGTCCATTCGTTTTTAATGTGTTTTGTTATTTGATTTTACCATGTGATTATGGACTTTCCGATTAAATTTTCCTCTTAGTTCAGTATTTTTTGTGATTTTACTTTTTGCTTTGAACAGGTCACATCAAAAAAGCTTTAATTTATCCAAAACTTTGTCTTCTTGTATGGAACGATAAATCAGAACCGATATAAAACTTGATGCTACATAGAGAATAATACATGGCAAAATCCGTATCATATGTCGTATCATCCCGGGAGACATCAATATCAGCCTAAGGGCCTCTAGGCCCGAGGGATGATATTGTCGAGGGTGATACGGCATGTGATACGGATTTTGCCATGTATTATACGCTTTATCATATATTTCAACAGAAGAGTATTATATTATATGAACTGTTTTCTGATCCATATCACTGGGTTTGTCTTGTTTCAAAGGCCTTAATAGAACTTCTCAATTACTTAGTGTGCCAAAAAATATGAAAACTTGACGTTCGTGACGTCACATACAATATGAAAACCTGACGTTCGTGACGTCACATACCAAACAATGACGTCATTCAAAAATTTGACCTATTTTGAGGAAAATTTTCTTAAGCAAAAAAAACAAAACTGACTTTATGTAAAAAAAAAAAGAAAAAAAAGTAGGGGTGTGATAAAGGATAGGGATGTGATAAAGGGTATGCGATAAAGGGTAAGGGTGTGATAAAGGGTATGCGATAAAGGGTGCGCATCAAAGTTGCGCGATATGGATTAAACAGCAGGCTATTTATCACATATGCAAAACTACTGTATTTACTACTAAACATATGATAAAAAATTATAATCAAAATATTTCAAGGTTTTTATTGATTGTAGACATCATTTAAGATACATCATTACAAGGCCTAAATTTCTCTAAAAGTTTAACAAACAATGTACAAATGTGCGCTGCAAACTTCTTGTTAAGTCAATATGCTACCTTGTATTAGTTGTTAGCCTACATTGTGTAAGGACATATAAACTGACAATGAATAAAAGCGGCCAGTTGAAATGAGACCACAAGTACAGTTTAATAACATTTCATGTTAAGCAATCATAAAATGAACAACGAGAATCTCACCAAAACATAGGATTGAACTCTTATGAAACAAGAATCTCATCAAAATATGGAGTTAGACTCTTGTTTATCAAGAATCTCTTCAAAACATGGGATCTAACTGATGTGAATTCTGTCTCCCCTATGATGCTGTCATAATATAATTAACAAAAATGAGAGGTGGAAGATACCAGAGCTATATTCAAACTCAAAAGTCTAAATTTAACTGACCGCGTCATGGCTAAATACGAAAAAGACAATTAATAGTACCCAAAACACAACATAGAAAAAGACGACTTATCAACACGAACCACACCAAGACAGGGTAAGTTGACCATACTTCATAACTCATGACTTACCAAAATAAAATCCCAGAAATTACAAACCATCGGTCGATGTAAATTCGATAATCGTTTCACATTACCGTTATACATGGAGCAGTATAATAAAGGTAGCAGTAGTTTACTGACGTTCTTATATGATAAATGTATTGAGAAAAAAAATAAAGGAAACAATCAAAAATTGAGGGAATCCTATGAACTTACAAAGGTGAAAGATTGGTGTGTCTTCTTCTTAGTTGATGTGTTTCCTTCAGTTTTAGTTAGTAACCTGGATTTGTTTTCTCTGAATCGTTTTATCACCTTTCAACAGCGGTATACTACTGTTCTATTTATTTGTAATGTCCTTTTATGATATCATATATATTGCTATTTAGTTGCATAAAATCTTTTACATTGTAATAACATTTCATACTAACATCTGCTTGCACCTTCGTTGAAAAAAGAGGGACGAAAGATACCAAAGGGACGAAAGATACCAAAGGGAAGTATTCAGAAACAAATATAATACGCCCATCCTTTGCGAGCAAAATGTTATTCTAATGACTATTATTGAAGGTTGCATTCAAAATAATTGTATGATTGATTGATTGATTTTTTCATTTGAGTGATAGATAATACCGATGGTATCTTTTAACACTATTAGTTTTACCTGATTTGACCTTTTTGTTAACTTATATAAAGATGAAAAATAAAACGGAAGTTGACTAAGATACATCATGAACCGAGCTTGATGGGAATTTATCTTAATAAAATTAAGTGCAATGGTAATGATTTACAAATGTTAAAATTAAATGAGCTTCACGCAATATGAACGTTTAATAAATCTTGAATCATGAAACTGTCTTCTACTTTTTCGCATATGAAGGATTTGTTTTAATAAAATTAAGTACAATGAATTAAGATGTGTCCTTGTTTGCATATTTGAATGTCACCTTACATGTATGTTACATATATTCTAAAACTCAAAACTATACATAACATATATGTCCTTCAAATGATTTAATACTGAAACTTGCAAGATATGTGTAACGAAACATGACGGAAGGTTTAAGTCTTTAATATTAAATTAGAATTTACATAAATCTACATGTAAAGGTTAACGATAACAGTCAACTGTAAAGTCATACCAAATTAAGGATATTTTTATTTGCAATCAAAAGCTATAATTATGACCTGTTTCTGGATACTTCATAGTTTTTGGAATACTGTATAGGACAGTACCTTATTTCAGTAATCACAATTTGTGATTCATATTCTAATCGCGTAGAACATGGTCTATTTACTAGTTTTAATTGGCTTTGAAATTACTTAGAGTACCTTCAAGAACTTTATTATCGTAAATTGACCATATAACTATAAATCATTGTGACAAACAAAAACTCAGGGAATCGAATGAACTCTAAAAGTATTCTCTGAAGCACATATTTAACCAAGCGCAAAGGCGTTTAATAGTTCAGACACCATAATTAAAATTAAAAAAATAGTTAAAAAAATAAGGAATGTTTGTTCTTATAATTGTATAAATTACTATGTTTGTAAAGTTTTTCGTTTGTATTCCTATACATTGCTGTGTGACGTATAGTCATGATTATTTGATTTTTATTGAGAAACAATATTTTTAGAGTTGATAGTGTTCTGCCATTCCCAATTCAACTTTACTTTCTGCATATTTATTAGGCCTTTTAATCATTTTTTTATTCGAGCGTCACTGATGAGTCTTATTTGCAACCACTTAGTCGATTCCACTGCTGGTGGAGATTTATTTCTCCGAGGGTGTCACCAGCCCAGTAGTCAGCACTTCTTTGTTGACTTTAGTTATCATTGATATGTTCATAATTATAAATTTACTGTAAACCAAAATTTGATTTTTTTTTAAAAACTCGGGCTTTTCTACTTCCGGAATAGATTACCTAAGTCGTATTTGGCATAACTTTTTAGGACTTTTTGGTCCTCAATGCTCTTCAACCTCGTACTTTATTTGGCCTTTTAATCATTTTTTGATTCGAGCGTCATTGATGAGTCTTTTGTAGACGAAATGCGCGTCTGGCGTAATATAAAATTTTGGGGTAATATCTATGATGAGTGAATTTCCTATTATCACAAGTGCAACCTCTAGATTTTACCACGATTGACTCTGTTGAGTTGAGAGGACAATGCTTAAATTGTCGCTTGTTTCTTACAGGTCAAGGTCAGATGACGAATCAAAATATTAATTCAAATAACCATCGGAGTAGGTAATGCATATATCACACGTCATTCGATGAGAAAGTTACTATTAGAATGTACAGTTCAGTGAAAGACATACACAATATGGGATGCATGGCTTGTTTATCATGTTTGTAAAACATTTTTAAAACAGGTACGGTAATTACTTTTATTCCTTATCATGAATAAATATATATTAGAAAATATATAATAATAAAACAACCAAACGAAAGTAAGCCAATTAAAACCTATTAAATTTAAATCAATAAAGTCCTCAAAACCAGACAGGGTTTGCTACAATATACATGCATCAAGCTTTTTATTACCCGAACTAACAAAAATAGCAAATCTTTCTGTATGTTCACGAGTCAGCAACTTGCACTGGTTTTTGTTTTTTCTCTATCGATTAATGAATTTTGAACAGCGGTATACTACTGTTGCCTTTATTTATGGCTGACTATGTGGTAAAGGATTTGGTCATTGTTGAAGGCCGTACGGTGACCTATAGTTGTTTATCTCTATGTCATTTGGTCTCTTGTGGAGAGTGTCTCTTTTGCAATTAAACCGCATCTATTTTTAATATTGTAAATTTCTTTGTAATAGACAAAATAATGTTTGCAAAGTTAACACTAATCTGGGCCTATTAGAAAACATGAATATAACATTCTGATTTCATTTCACAATGCAAGCAATAAGAACAATACATCAGTATATTTGTATGTTTATTGATCTTTACATCAATCTTTACATTGTTTATAAGTATTTTTCGTATCTTTTCAAGATAAAAACGCACTTTTCCCATATACTAGTAGGTCGAGAGAAAGTTACACATTTGTAATACCTTTTATAATGTGTTATCGTTTATAATGTTATCTCATGACTGATTCAAGCATCCCTCGCACTGAATTGTCTCCTTTTTGTCGTATCAATTTGAAGCTGTTCTGGAGGAATGTTATCTTCGCCTAATGTAGAGCCATAGCTGGTATGTAATTGTCAAACATACAATATATCCACTCAAGTTTCGTTTACAATATTATTGTTATCATCAACAAAGTTACAGTAGAAAATAACAGATCCTACGACGTGTCCATTCTGTAGTTTCCCGCCAACTGGTAAGCATCCAACTTGTTCGAAACCACCAATGCTTTCGATTATTTTAATCATTGCGACGTTGTTTGAGAATGTGTCGACATACATTCCCTTGTATCCCAACCGTTTTGCAAATTCCAACGACTTTCTCAAGGCAAATTCTCCCAATCTTTGTTTTCTCTCTGATTTTTCAACGATCACGAAAGGATCAGCTATAGCACCATGTCCCCGATAAAACTTACTAACTGCAATGATAACACCAGCTAAGAACGAACCACTATCTGGGCATTTTATTGCAAAAGAATGACTGCCGTTTATTTCTTTTCGGAACTCTTTTTCTGAATCAAATTCGTCTATACCGTATCCCTCGCCATTTTTTGCCGCTTCTTGAATCATATTGTATGTTTTTGTTAGTTCTGTTTCTGTCATGTAGTCAATAACAACCCTTCGACCGGTAGCGAGTGTGTCCATTTCTGGCAAGGCTAATAGCGATGTTGTAGTGGACGTCAACATTCTGAAAAACAAACACGTATGTTAAATAAAATTGCATGATTTTTTTCAGCTCCTTTTTTATCATTTACTTAATATGTTTTTCTTTTGACTGAATTTGTAAGTCAAAGTTGACATAAGGCATGCCTAGAGAGTCTTATTCTTCAAAATTCACCTGATTAAACATTTTGATAAATACTATTAATAAATTTTTTGAAAAAAAAAATAGAATAATAATAATAATTTGAGAAAAACTAAAACAGTTATAATACATATGCATCGAATCTAGAATATAACTTTTTAACTTATTAATGCATACTTGTAAATTCTGACAAAACAGTTAACAACTTACCTTTAATATCTGACTATTCAAATTATGACGATAAAAAGGTAACAAATATGCAGTTATACTATCACTTGATGTGAAGGCTCTCGTAATGAATCAATAAAATAATTCAAATGAATTGTAATCCATATCTTTATATATATACACCTGTGCAATAATAGTATATCAAGCAGTCACATGGTTCGTCACGTGACATGCATTCCAGATAATGACAATCTACCTACTTATGTATGAGGTGAGGTTGACGATTTTGTCATCAAAGCAGCAAATCACGATTACCCCATTTCATTTGTTTATCCTGTTTAAATTACTGCTTCCAGAATTTTTAGTACTTACGGCATATACTTGTCCTTCTCCATATTTGGAAATTTGAACGTATGTGATCAGCGATTAATCATTTGATTTTACTTTTCAAAATAGTTTGTGAACATATTTGTTGACATCAATAGAAATTATTTAGGATGTATGTTTACTAACATTGTAAACAAGGTCTCGTTTATTTGTAGTATTTTGTATATTTTCGTTGCCTTTTGACATGCATGTTTTATTTTTTTAAATACAACAAAAAACAAGCAAGATACATACATGCATTCGTGCCTTTATGTAAATATTACACTTATAAAGGGTAAGAATTATTACAAATAATAATACTAATAATAATATTCATTATTAAAAAACGTCTTTCTTTTTTAATTTGAAACCAGTGAACAATGCACGCTAACAGTGTAAAATGTGCAAATGTATACTTAAGCAAGGCGTTTACATATCTCAATATACTACTTAGTTATGTCCTTCATCGGAAAAAATCGTCAATATTGAACGTTTTATGACGTCATTTACCAGATAGAGGGTGCGGAACGCCTGTATTATACAGTTATAACGTTCATCAAGTTATCGTGATTTTGCAGGATAAACTAAAAATAATGTTTTAATCACAATTCCCTAATGACAGCAGTGGTTGATTGTCAATTCTGAGAACTCAATTTGCCAAATAATTCGTGTAATAAAACATCATAGTTTTCAACCACACGCTCAACATTGGAACGCAAGTGACGATGCCTCCAAACTCACGAATTGGTGTTCACTAAAACCAAAGTTTTTGACGGAAACGCATCGAACCCGAAAGTTGTCTATTGATGTAATCGCCATTGCGCATTCCGTATTCGTTTCGCTCCGTTTCGAGTGTTTGCGATTCCATCAGGTTTAGCATGTTTAGTTTTGAACTTGTCTGATATATTACTAAATTTGATGAATAAACGAGATTCGAATAGCTGTAAACAAAGTTGCATCTTTCCCTGTTAATCAGCTTCGGTTAGTACATTTTTACTGAATAGTTCATCAATTTGGGTTATGTTCAGTTGAATTCAGATGACTCTAACTAGATGAACATACAACATTTATAAAATCGTTAATACTTTGTTGCATTGTTGCATAGAAATTAAAATCACAAAAATACTAACTCTGAGGAAAATTCAAAACGGAAAATCCCTAATAAAATGGCAAAATCGAAACGCTAAACCACACCATAATAACAACTGTCTTATTCCTAACTTGGTACAGGCATTTTCTAATGTAGAACATGGTGGATTAAACATAGTTGTTTGAAAGCTGGCTAAACCTCTCATTTGTATGGCAGTCGAATCGCAAAACATTGTGAAAATAATATTTCTTTCTTTTAATCCTCGCTCAACTACAGTAGATTAAGCAGTTATGAAAATTATAGGAACAATTTATAAATGCGTTAATGTTGTAAAATTTTTCATGAACAAGAATAATCATGTTAAAAATGTAAAATTCAATTGTTTATAAAAAAAAAGCGTGATTATCAAGAAAACATTAAAGCCATGAACTTTGTGTTACCTTTTTTCGGACAATGAATCATTAATCATAATTTGAAATTAACAAACGAGTAAAAAAAGTAAATTAACGATGTAACACTTTACAAGATTGACTGACGTCATAACTTATAATGTAATTCATGTTTTACCTTGTTATATCCTTACCGTACAAAGACACAAATCTAGGACACTAATGATAATGACACTTATTACATAATGAATCAGAAATACTTACCTTGTTTTTGATAAACACAGTATATCAAGAGCACGTTTCATTAGTCAATACATAAAGTTGTTTTTTTTTAATTATAAAATAAGACTTTTTTTTCAATTATAAATTGAAAAATATGCAAAACGATAAATGTTTGCAACCGGAACATAATATTAAAAATAAAATCAATTTGAATTTGAGTAAACTACATTGCATTTTTATATTTGCAAGACATCCTTTTTCATACCCTTTGATAATTTCGTGTGGTGTGGTTCGTTTGATCTCAGTTCTTTATTAGTAAGAATTCATTTGTGACGTCAGTGCTTTTTTTTAATCTTTTCTTTGACTTTCAAATAGTGACGTCACGATAAAAGGCGACCGTACCTGATGATTAAAATAAGCGAACGGATCTCTAAAGCCACGCGTTTTAAATTTGAAAATTTAACTGTCTTGTCAGACTGGTAAAATATTGTATCACACATTATGCAATGATACAATCTAAGTATGTAGGCAAACTGAAGAAGAAGCACACTACTACATGTAATAAACTCATCATAGATATCAGGATTAAATTTTGTTATTAACGACAGATGACGCTCGAAACCAAAAATGTTAAAAAGGCCAAATAACGTACGAATTCGAAGTTGACGAGCATTGAATACCAAAATTCCTAAATGTTTTGCCAAGACAGCTAACGTAATCTATATCTGAGGTAGAAAGGCCTTAGTATTTCAAAAACTCAAAAGTTTTGCAAACAGTAAATTTATAAATATGACCATATTAATGACAATTTATGTCAGCACAAAAGTGACTACTGGGCTGGTGATACCCTCGGGGAATTTAAATTCCACCAGCAGTGACATCGATCCAGTGGTTGTAAATAAACTCATCATAGATACCAGGATTAAATTGTGTATTACTTCAGACACGCGTTTCGTTTACAAAAGACTCATAAGTGACGCTCGAATCCAAAAAAGTCAAAAAGGCCAAATAAAGTACGAAGTTGAAGAGCATTGAAAATTCCTAATTCAAGATAAACTCATGTCAACGAAACATGTAAAACATATCATTTGATTTCAGGAAGATCAAAATCGTATTTAAGCTTAATAGTTACATTAAATGTATGTTTCATTATATTACGTTATTCTGATTGGCTAAATGCAATTTCGCGTTATTCCTTAATCACTTCATTGCACAATAACATTTATTATTCATGATGACACGAGGTCCCAAAAATAAAGTGCACAGGAAAATTTAATAAAAACTTGATAAAAATCATGTTTTCATGATCCTAGCTAAAATAAATGTAATTACAAGTATTGAATGCTTCTTTTGTAACTTCATAGGGTTGTAAAAACATTGACCGTGCGCACATTTTTAGATCGAGGCGCTTCCGGTTGGCTTTTGAAAATATGCCGCACATCCCTATGTTTTGACCTTCGAATAAAATAGTAGTGCATATCAACTTTTCATTCAATGATATATTTTTATGCCCCACCTACGATAGTAGAGGGGCATTATGTTTTCTGGTCTGTGCGTCCGTCCGTCCGTCTGTTCGTTCGTCCGTCCGTCTGTCCGTTCGTCCGTCCGTCTGTCCCGCTTCAGGTTAAAGTTTTTGGTCAAGGTAGTTTTTGATGAAGTTTAAGTCCAATCGACTTCAAACTTAGTACACATGTCCCCTATGATATGATCTTTCTAATTTTAATGCAAAATTAGAGTTTTTATCCCAATTTCACGGTCCACTGAACATGGAAAATGATAGTGCGAGTGGGGCATTCGTGTACTGAGGACACATTCTTGTTTAACAAAAGTTAATAGTAAATAGTTATCAAAGGTACCAGTAATGTATCAGTTTTAGTCGCAAAGGGAGACTCAGTTCTTATAGAAAATTGTATAGTCTATATTTACAGAAAGCAACTTATATGGGATGAAAAAAAGAGCCTGTAAAATTTCACCAAATCTGGTTTATCTCAGAGATTTTAATGAAATTAATTCAAACAGTTTTCTGAACATTTCATGAATATCGAAAAAAATCATGGGCCCAACTTTGGTGACCCACCATAAATTCACAGTTTACAGTATTTAAAGCCCTGCAAAATGAATCTATAAAATATGCATATTTGTAATTTAAATTGTTAAAAAATGCATATATTTCCTCTTCGCAGTAATTAAAAAAACACGTTTGTTTTAATTTATTATATGGATTTGATTCCTGCACTGGTCAGGTACTCTTCAGGAATTAAAAGTTCTGAATAATTGAATAGTTTCTACTCTATAATGTAACTTGTATCGTGCAAAGTCTATATGTTCACAATGATTTCCTTACTACATTCCTTACCGGTTGTTCATCGATTGTTCAATAATCATTTGTTAATGTTTACAAGTTCGTTTTTAAATTGATTGATGCAGTGTTTAAAATGACATCTGACCTCATATATTACAGATAAACAAAGTTCTTCCGGAACCATATATATACATTTCTTAGTACATTTGATAAAAAGAAAAATATAAAGATAGATGAAGAAAGAACGAAAAAGAATTTTATGTATTACAAAAGCAGCTTAGGAGGGTAGACCTTGGTTCAGGGAGATAACTCTTTAAATCAGTCAGGAGTTTGTAAAAGACAAGTTTCATCAATGTAATTTAAGCATGTACCTGAAATAGATTGGAAATAATATATGTATCCTAGAAGCTTAGAATATATTTAGGAAAATAGACTACACAAACGTTCTGAGTATTTTAAGAGTTATTTCCCTAAACCTAGGTCTACCTCCTGAATTGGACATTGCTTATGATTGTTCAATCATCTTGTCTATTTTTTCCGTTATATTCCGTATTTTCGATTTCATATTTAGTTTGTTTTGTCGAATTCAGGAAAATTACTTTACTCATTTTAACACGTGATCGGGTCACTCTAATTACTTAGTATTTACCATCTTAGATTATAGTTCAACTGACAGGTTCCTTGACCGAAAAAGTTGTTCTGATTTAATTTCAGTCACGAGTTAATTTCCCCCGTGTTTCTTTTGGTTACATTAACAGAAGATGTCGTTTTTGGTTAAAATCATATTCGCTGATTTTCTATTTCGCTCTATTCTTCACAGATAATATCTCATAATTTTCAGAGGTTTAATTCACATGTGCTTCCCCCCCCCCCCCCCCCCCCCCCCCAATGTATCATGTTTTTATCAAGTTTTGATATTTATAAATCAGTTGTTGATGCTCTCTAGTATACTATGACATTTTGACTTGATAAAAGAAGAAATTGAAACTTCATTTATGATTAATAAATAAACTTATCATAGATATCAGGATTAAATTTTGAATTAACGCCAGACGCGCATCTCGTCTACAAAAGACTCACCAGTGACGCTCGAATCCAAAACCGTTAAAAAGGCTAAATAAAGTATTAAGTTGAAGATCAATGAGGATCAAAATTCCTAAAAGTTGGGCCAAATACAGCTAACTTGAATGTAATCTATTCCTGAGATATGATAGAGAGTTATATTGTAGAAGATTTTTTTATTGAATACACATTCCCTTATCGTTTTTTTAAATTTAAGTATCTATTGTATTTATTTTGTCTCGTTTGCGTATACTTATTCCAATTATTTATGCTTACACGATGAGTATTGACATCAATTCGGAATGATCGCACTGTTCTTTTGCAATAATACACTGCAATGTTTAACCAGTAAAATAGATAGTTTAACTTAGTTTCGCAGTGCACTATCGGGACAATGAACTTTATGTTAACCAGGAATAGATTGGTACATCAATTTGTCATTTCAATTTTGATTATCAAATTCAATAAAGACCTCACAGGTCAAAAAATCTTATTCAAACAGAAATAAAATGAACGTTTCCGTAATATCACTTAATGACATTTTTAGTCGATTTATATATAAAAATAAATGAGAAAAAACAAACATTTCATCACCTTATGCGTGTTTAATACCTTTGAAAAAAAGTTTATTATGCAAATTTAATTTCCATATAATAAAACATCTCCGAGACCAACAGTCAATATTTATATAATAGTTCTTGAAAAACTTGTCATTATCGTGATATATGGACTGCCCACAGGACAGTGGTATTGACTAATATAGTGATAATGACTGAGCCGAAGGCGAGGTCATTGTCGCTGTCGCAGTCAATACCATTGTCCTACGGGCAGTCCATATATCACGATAATGACAAGTTTTTCAAGAACTATTATATAAATATTGACTGTTGGTCTCGGAGATGTTTATTATATGGAAATTAAATTGCATAATAAACTTTTTTCAAAGGTCAAGAACTATTATGTTTATTTCATTGAGAAACCATGTTTTGGAAAATTCTTTCAAAGGTCAAGAACTATTATGTTTATTTCATTGAGAAACCATGTTTTGGAAAATTCTCATAAATTCAAAATGCCTACAGCGAACTCGAGTAGTTGTACGATTTCTATGGCAAATAGTGAAGACCAGTCGTAGTAATACTGCCATTCATTTTAGTGCATTTTTCAGTATATATAAATACTTAATCAAGTTATCTTTAATTTTATAATTAACGAAAACATATAATAAACAATTCAATAACTTTAATATAATATTAAAAACAGGAACATGTTTTATAAAAGGTACATCTCTCTAAACAAAGAACCACGCCCACCGGTCATTAACAGAAAAATCACGCACCAGCGGTCAATATCAGACGAAAACCACGCTCCAACGGTCATTATCAGACGGAAATCACGCCCCACCGGTCATTAACATGTAAAAGTTCGTTAACGACCAATTTTTCTGGTCCGTTTTTTTCTGTTAATGACCGATGGAATTTATTACTGAAGAATAATGAATGTCATGTGACCCCTTTAAATCCAATAAGAGAATCTTATTCTCAACCGATATGACATAAATAATGATACACATCTACATCTATTATTCGATCAGTTTGTATTTTCTAGTTTCCAAGGGTCATTGGAATCATACTTGGTTTAGCCTTCCGAGTCCCATGAAAGGTCACGCGTTTAAAACCGTGAAAGAAATGACAATCTTAAAGTAATTCGAATGATTCAGCGCCCTCTATCGGTCAGTGTAATGTAGCGATCAATATATAGTGAGTCGGAATATAACGACTGGATTATTCGGGTTAATCTTAAAGACGATCGATTATAAGTTCTGAAAGAAAGACAAGCAACACCTTAGATCAATGAGAAACAAAGAAGAACAACCAACAGTTAAAAATAAATAGGTGAAACAATATAATTTATAATTAAGCCGTTAGTTAATTCGTCAATCTCATTAAAATTAGCCAGCAGTTTTCGCTCCGACACTTTCCTCCTTATCTAGAGTATCACAACATCGGATCTAAATGAGATTGGTTATTTCATTTAAATTGTTTTACATATTTCATATCAAGACCTTTACGCTGACTATACGGTATTAGATGTCTCATTGTTGTGGCCGTACGTTGACCTATAGTTGCTTACGTTCAAGTCATTTGAACTCTGACGGAAATTGTCTCAAATTGGACAATCATAACACCTTATTTTATATAAGAATAACGTAATACAAAGAAACCTAGTACATTTTTTTTTTAATGTTTATAATTTGTTTAACATCATGTGTTCGTGTCAATCGTTATCAATTTCATGTCAATCTAATACTATTTGAAAACATTTTACACCTTTTAACTTCTTCCGTCATTCTAACAAGATAAATGATATATATGATTACTTAACCTATATATAGGTTAACTGCATTTTCAATTTGGCATAGATTAAGTTCATGTGTCTTTAAAATGAGACAACAATTAAAAAGGCATAACAAATCATCGACATTATCAATTCAGGACCAAATAGTTTGCAATACTGTGGATTCATTATTATTCGCTAAATACCAAATTTCGTGGGTTTTTCGGGATCATGTGAACCACGAATTCAGATGTTCAACGAATAACAAATTTTCTAAAGTCTGTGTATGTAGATATTGACCAAACCACGAAAGCAAATACAAACGAAAATGCATGTTTTCCTCAATCCACGAAAATTGATACCCACGAAAATAAATGAATCCACAGTATAAGAATCGTTACTATTTTTACATTTTAACCCAAATAAGCAACGGAGTCACAAATTGAGCAGATTTTTTAAAATTATTTTTATTAGAATATTCGGAATTCTTTGGTTTTAATTATGTGATGCAATTAATCAAAATTTTGCATTCTAATCCCTACTTTCATTTTCATAATTCTTAAACATATAATTTAAAAAAGCCATTTTTGAAAATCCTTAAAATGAAACCCAGCAACATTCTAAATGTGCCTGTCCCACGCCAGGAGGCTGTGATTCAGTGGTTGTTATTTGTTGCTGTATATCATATCTGATGTTCGTTCATTATTTTATACAAACATAAAGCCGTTAGTTTTTCGTTTGAATCGTTTTACATTTGTCATTTCGGAGCCTTTTTTTTAGCTGACTATGCGGTATGGGGGATTTCCGATTTCAGATCCGTACTTGCATGTTTTTATGTAAAACCTTTATTAATTTTGTTTTTGTCAAAGCCGACAACTAGTGGTATATTTTAAGCATTGCAGTGATTGCTACATATGTACCAGTCTTGTGCATGAAACTTACCTACCAAAAAAAACATGTATACTTATAATTATCAAATTCATTGGTTTCGTTGAGAAAATGTTAGATTCGTACATGCAGTCTTCTTCAAGGACAGTTATATATTGAAGTATTAATTGATTGCTGTGCGCTTCGCGTTCAGTTTGAAATGCCACTGGGAAATAGTGGTATATTGATTAGGGACAGACAGTTTGTCTTTAAAACAGGCAACCTATGGACCTACCAAAGAGTTGATGCAAATGCAAATAGCGTGATACACTCCTCAGTCACAATATGTATCGGATAAAACGCGTCTATATTCTGAAAAGACAAAACTATGTGCTTGTACATCCCGCGCAACCAAACAGTCAGAACTAAGTAAGACATTATATTGCTATTCCCCAGTCAATTTTGGGACAGAAAAATAATGTATACTATCTTTAAATTATAGAAGATAAATAAATGTTCAATTGGTGGGTCCTTTTAAATATTTACTTTCTTTTTTTGTCAGAAAAGCTAGTTTGCTGCTTTTTGAACGCTCTCAGCAATGTTTAAATATAATCAGATTGTCTAAGAAATATTCTGCAGAAGGTACTTTAGAGATGCATGTGTAGCTTTTACAGTTATTGCAATGAAATGTATCTTTTTTAAATACTTTGTCAATGCATTGTTTAGAGAATAGCCGAAGCTCTTTCAAATGTTTACGAAAAAAGTGAACCCCCTTAGATTGATAAATGTTGAGAGGTTATTGATTTATAAGAATCTGATCAAACTATTTTCGAGACACTCTTGCATTTTTTCATGCTGAAACTTCAGAAAAATATAACACAATAATAAATTAATGACGTGTTTATTTGAAGATTTCACATTTTGGTTCTTCATAGTATTAAACATTCTCGAGCTTTAACAGTCATAAAATTATAAAACCTCCACAGCTTTGACGAAAATATATGAGATTCATAAAATAATAAATCGAAAGGAGTAGGTTCAGTAAGACCCCTTTTTGGCCTCAAAATATAACAGTTTTAGAAAATTGTGAAAATGTAATCGTTTAGATATTTATTGCAAAGTAGAATGCTTCTGCTACATAAATATGGGCTGTTTTTGACAAAACAATGCACATATATCGGGTACTAGCATCAATAAGTCATGCTAAATTACTGAAATCTTCACAATTGTAGTATTTTAGTTAAATTTTAGACGGTTTCCGTCTGAAATGAAAATGGGCGCATTCGTGTTCATCCAAAATATTGAAATGGAAGTTGTATTTGATGAAAATACATAACATATATAAAGATTGAGGATGAACACGGGTGCGGCCACTTTCGTTTTGGACAAAAACCATCTGAAAAGTGACATTTTTTCGCATATTTGATAGATTTTTCATATTTGAGCTTGAATCGGATTGTTTTTAATGATTAAATAAGTTAAAATCTTTCACATAAATTAATTGATCACCTATAAAATAGACACTTAAGTGTTTAAAAAGTGTTCAAAATCTTTCGTCAGATGAAACTGAAATTTGAGGCCAAAATCGGTCCTTACCGGACCTTCTCCTTTGTTGATTACGCATTCACACATTATTGTAAGTTTAATCAGAATGGATACACCTTAATAAAATGTAAAACTATAGTTTATCAGAAATACTCTTAATGATCATAGAAAATATACTTTTTAATTGATGCTTCATTTTTTGTTGTCAGATACCAGCAAATTACACAATAGAAATATCAGACCGAACATATATACAAGGGCATTGCTGGGACCGCGGTCATACAAATTGGTCAGTAAACATAGTGAAAAAAAACTTGTGCTGGAAACACCAGGTTTGGTTTTATAGGTTTTTTTTTAGGTTTTATTTAATGAGTTTGAGTACTCTAATATTTGTGACTGTGCGCCCTGGAAGTTTTCTGTTGAACAGGTATTCATATGACACAACACTTTACTCTGCCTGTTACCCTTTTCAATTTTATTTTTTCTCTCATGTATGAATATGATGAAATGTGTATTTTAATTGCTAGCAACTTCGATTGAAAACGCCAGCCTTCGCTTACAGTATCTACATACAAAACTGACGCGTTCGGTGACAAGTAACGTACGAGGGAATGGTTGTGACAAAAAAAGAAAAACTATATCGTGGACAGTTTTAATTGGCGGGCTACTGTGGATTCATTATTTTCGTGGGTAGCAATTTTCGTGGATTGAGGAAAACTTGCATATTCGTGGTTTTGTGAAAGTTTGCATACATTCCTTTAGAAAATTTGTATTCCATTGACGATTTAAATTTATAATACACCTTATCGCTATTTAGTCCATTCCGGGAAAAACATTCATTTATACAACTTCCTGTTTGGGTCACCGGCCGAAAAATGGAGGTCAACAGTAGTGAGCTGAGGGAGAAAAAACTTTAGAAAGTGATCATCAAGAAACTTTGATATTGTATGATCCACTTTTTTCGAAATTAAAATTGAAGTAAAAAAATATTTTGTTTGAAGTATTTACGGTAGTTTAAACAGGTATCATTAAAAAGTATCATGCATGGTGAATTGTTTAAACAGGGTCCCAGATAGCTTCAACTGGATGAAAAAGTTGTGTAATTTTAGAACTTATCCGGAATGGAATAAATAGCGATTAGGTGTATTCTCCTGTTTCTACGAAATTCACGAAAATTTGTATCCAACGAATATTGATAAATCCACAGTATTTTAAATGGCGGAAGAAGCCGGAGTGTTTAAAGTGAACCATGGACCTGCAATAGACACAGCAAGAAAAATGTGTCTATACACTTGCATGTTAATTTTTCTCTCATCGTTGTCAGATTAAGATGATAGGGTACAGACATATAATACAATTGTATTATATGTCTTTGGTACAATATATGTAAAACACGGCTGAAGAAAATGCATGTTTTAATTAATTATATAAATAGATATAGGAAGATGTGGTATGAGTGCCAATAAGACAACTCTCCATCCAAGTCACAATTTATGAAAATAAACCATTATAGGTCAAGGTACAGTCTTCAACACGGAGCCTTGGCTTATAATTAAAGTTTATTTCATTGAAGGACAAACCCATGTAACATCAAGTTCAGCCTATACAGTACTAGACAGAGTAAGACATGATGCTAAGTTTTGTTTATAAAACATGTGCTAGTGTGCAGACTGACAAATATTCGTGCCTTTTTTCACATTATTCAAAGTCTTAGCCGAAAAGTATCTGCTACTATACTATTCCCCGCTCGCATATTGCGGGTAAATAACATATTTACCAATTAGAATTGCTAAAACATTGACGTTTCAATAACACAAAAAAAAATTCATTGGTCGATTGAAATTTTCCGAATTTGTGGTTTTCCGCATAGTCTTCTGTACATTGTCAAACGTTGTCTATAAATCCTCGATATCAAGATCATTATAAATTCGTGTCTACCAAATGAATCATACTATTTTTGTTTTCAGTTCTTGCATTACATTGTAACTGTTGTGAGAAAGACTACTGGCTGTCTGTTTAAATATGACCCAATTGTTTTAGTTAGTGCAAGGATGCAGAAACTTTATATATAGTGTTGATATAATATAATTTGTTTATTGAATGAACGAATGAATTTATATTTATTGTAGAAGCAAATTTACAAGATTTGCTGTGGGTTGTTTTTGTTCAACATTGGCTAGAGGTATTAGGGAGAGATATCAAAAAGGATATTTAACAAGGCCGCATTTTTGCGCCTGTCCCAAGTCAGGAACCTCTGGTCTTGTATGATTTCTAATTTCAGTTTCTTTTATATATTTCGGAGTTGGGGATGACGTCCATTATTAAAGAACTAGTATTTTTTTTTAGGGGCAATCAGAAGCACGCCTCCTGGTGCGGGAATTTTTTGCTGTATTGAAGACCAATTGGTATAGCCTTCAACTGTTTTCTTCTCTTTGACACATTCCCCATTTCTATTCTAAGTTTATATAAGGCTTTAGGAGAATAAACCTAATATAATAATTATGATGATTATAATATTAGGGAGCTACCATTTAATTTTTATGGGGAGGCTAGGATGAAATTTGAAAAAAATAGGCAGGACAGGAGTTTTGAGTAAAAAAAAAGCAGGATGAGACACTTGCAAAAAAAAAAGTCAGGACGACAATTACGGTAAAAAAAGTCAGGATAAACTAAAAAAAAAATGCAGGACCGAACAGAGTGAAAAATAAAAAGGCAGGACAGAGATTACAGCTTAAAAAAAATGCAGGACAAAATTTTTCATCCTAGCCCCCCCCCCCCCCCCCCCCCTAAAAATCAAATGGTAGCTCCCTTAGTTAACAAATAACAACACAATAAATATAAACAAGAACAGGAATACAAAGAAGTAAGGGGTATCCTCCAATGAGACAGCAACCCAAAGATATCTACAAACAAACGACACCATTAGGCAATATTGCAAGAGAAAAACGAGCTTTCTATTTTTATGCCATGAACAATAATATTTAGTTTCAAAAATGCATCAAACGACACCATTAGGCAATATTGCAAGCGAAAAACGAGCTTTCTATTTTTATGCCATGAACAATAATATTTAGTTTAAAAAATGCATTATAAGATGAAGTGAAAATGTTTCTTTTCAATTTACAAAATGATTCAGTAATGTTAAAAATATCATCAAACAATTACATATGTTCGATGACGCACACAGTTTTTTACGGAAGCGTATTAGCGCCACACATTTTATTTTTTTTATTTTTCTTCCTATGTTTGCGTTGTAACGCAAACCTTTGCGTTATAACGCAAACCTTTGCGTTATAACGCAAACCTTTGCGTTATAACGCATATAACGCAAACCTTTGCGTTATAACGCAAACCTTTGCGTTACAACGCAAACCTTTTGCGTTATAACGCAAACCTTTGCGTTACAACGCAAACATTTGCGATATAACGCAAACCTTTGCGTTATAACGCAAACCTTTGCGTTTAACGCAAACCTTTGCGATATAACGCAAAAGGTTTGCGTTATAACGCAAACCTTTGCGTTATAACGCAAACCTTTGCGATATAACGCAAACATCTTTATTTCAATTATTCATTAAGTTTTGTATATATGTCCGTCTGTCATTCATTTCGGATGTGATTTACTAGTAGATAAAAAAAAAACATACAAACAAGGCCAAATCATTATAATAAATATGCATAGGAATAATGGAATAATTGAAGTGCAATTATACATAAATTAAGACTGATTTGTGCAACAGAAAAGTATATAATTTAACAAGAAAATAGATATAGTATATAGTCAAATTAAAATTGAAAGATCAAAAATAATGTCATACAATTGTGAAACCTCCAAGTCAAATAGACAAAATGATCTTTCTGCTTTAAAATGAATTATTAATAAGGAAACATTTTTTTTAAATCTCAGAATATGATCAAGATTCTTTGATAGAAAGTCATTGAATTTTCATTTCAATATAATGAAGTATTTTTAAGATGCTTGGGTAGCAATTTGAATAGAGAGAACATAATTTTATTAATGAAACATCTTCATTCTATACATTTATTGCCAAAGGGTAGCTTGTTTGAATGTAACCTACTTTACACAGTTCTCAAACGAGAGCTTACTTTGGAAGTATATTTATATTCGGTTATAGCTATATTAGCAGGGTTGATTTTTTTCTTAGGTATAACCTCAATTTACTCAATTTTCTTTGTAATATATATACTAGTAGTAACTTGGATATCGTTTTTGGGGACCTTATAGTTTGTTGTTTAGTGTGAGCCAATGCTCCGTGTTGAAGACCGTAATTCGGCCTATGATGGTTTACTTTTACGAATAGTGACTTAGATGAAGAGTTTTCTTATTGGCACTCATACCACATCTTCTTATATTATTATGTTCATTATTAGTCATTGATATGATCTAATTATTCAAGTAGTTTACTTTGCAATTACTACAAAGGTGATAAATTTTATTATATCCAGCCTCCTCCATTAATAACTACTGTTTCCTTTGAATCTTAAATAAGAAATAAGATAAAACAAATGTTTGCGTTATATCGCAAAGGTTTGCGTTATAACGCAAATGTTTGCGTTATAACGCAAAGGTTTGCGTTATAACGCAAAGGTTTGCGTTAAATCGCAAAGGTTTGCGTTATATCGCAAATGTTTGCGTTATAACGCAAAGGTTTGCGTTATATCGCAAAGGTTTGCGTTATAACGCAAATGTTTGCGTTATAACGCAAAAGGTTTGCGTTTAACGCAAAGGTTTGCGTTATAACGCAAAGGTTTGCGTTATATCGCAAAGGTTTGCGTTATAACGCAAACATAGGAAGAAAAATAAAAAAAAAATGTGTGGCGCTAATACGCTTCCGTAGTTTTTCAAATGATCCTGCGGTTTTTATTATTTTTATTTTTGGATGACAAATAAACAAACGTTGTCCTGTGAAAAAAATTAAACATAAGCATGATAGGTGCCACTATTCTTATAAAGTTTTTGCGAAAAACATATTTGAATTTTCCCAAACATTTAAAATAATGTAAAGTCGGTCACCAAATTCTAACTCATCATTAGGAAGTCAAAATGTGTATGACGAACTTGTGATCTTTACATACAATTACATGTATTTATTAGGTTTCTGTTTGGATTATGTTCTTTCAGAAGCAGTACTTTTGGCGCCAATTTCAGTACAAAACAACGATAGGTAATAACAAATTGAAAACAAGGGATATGCAGGATACATGTAAAGTCCAATGTGACAGCAACCCACAGTTTTTGTATTTGTAGATTTCTTACAATTTATTCGTAGCTTTGGAGACCCGCATTGCTTTTTGATTTATCTCCCAATTGATACGATATTCTTGGGCTTGTATTTCCTATCATGATTTCCTTGATAAAGGGTTGTTGCTCACAAGAAGCCATTAAACAAAGAGTTTCTTTTCAATTTACAATGATTCAGTAATGTTAAAAAAATCATCAAACAATTACATATGTTCGATGACGCACACAGTTTTTCAAATGACCCTGCGGTTTTTATTATTTTTATTTTTGGATGACAAATAAACAAACGTTGTCCTAGGAAAAAATGTTATGCGTTTACTTTTCTACATTGGTTAGAGGTATAGGGGAGGGTTGAGATCTCACAAACATGTTTAACCCCGCCGCATTTTTGCGCCTGTCCCAAGTCAGGAGCCTCTGGCCTTTGTTAGTCTTGTATTATTTTAATTTTAGTTTCTTGTGTACAATTTGGAAATTAGTATGGCGTTCATTATCACTGGACTAGTATACATTTGTTTAGGGGCCAGCTGAAGGACGCCTCCGGGTGCGGGAATTTCTCGCTACATTGAAGACCTGCTGGTGACCCTCTGCTGTTGTTTTTTATTTGGTCGGGTTGTTGTCTCTTTGACACATTCCCCATTTCCATTCTCAATTTTAGTTCCAAATGGTAAAGTTGAAATCATCCATTCATAAATTTTAGAGACGCCATCACGAATTGGTTTAAACATAAGGAATATCCATTTCACAGATGATGGCGGATATGTTGCTTACTGCATACTACAATCCCGTTTGGGACCTACACGAATAACCGGATTTGTACTAACATGAGCAACACTACGGGTGCCAAATCCGGTGCAGGATCTTCACACCTTTCCGGGGCACCTGTTATCACCCCCCCCCTTTTTTTTATGTAAATAAGGCCGTTAGTTTTCTCGTTTGAATTGTTTTACATTGTCTTATCGGGGCCTTTTATAGCTGACTATGCGGTATGGGCTTTGCTCATTGTTAAAGGCCGTACGGTGACCTATAGTTGTTAATGTATGTGTCATTTTGGTCTCTTGTGGACAGTTGTCTCATTGGCAATCATACCACATCTTCTTTTTTATATTTAAAGATTCTTTACCATTTAACGTACCATCTATATTGAATTTACTGACTCAATCTCCTTATATATCGTATTAGGTCACTAGTACACTATGTAACTAATAATATCTAGCTTTAAATAGTCCCGAGCCTAACAAGTTTCCAAAACAAAAATTAAAAACTGTCAAGATCTACTATCAACACAAACTTATTCAAATAAAACAAACTTTCTAATATGTCATATATGTAAGACAATAATGTATTAGGTTCCTAAAGGGTCGGTCACATGGAGGATTGAAGTTAGATTTGTCAGATTTCGACCCTCCCTTTTTCAATATCGCTCAGTGCAACAACAAGAGGTACACAAAGGAACACGCAACATGTCAAATCTTATCATCCTTCACTCTTATATTTTCTTGGGGTTTTAGCTTTGGTTGGTGTATTTCAAATTGATTCATGAGTTTCAAACCTACAATTTTAACAAAGACGTGAGATAATTACATGTAGATATCACTTTTAAGGAGCGACCATGTAAATTTAAAGGGGAGGGATTATGTTTTTTTCCCTAAAAAAATGTTCTGATCCCCAATTTGATAAGGAAAACAAACATTGTGGTCAGGAAGATGACAACACAAATATTTCTGATTTCAAATTTTCCCCATGCCTGATAGTGTTAATTTATTATTATCGCGCGGAACAAAATTTTGGACTCGGACATAAAAAAAAACTGGGTGCTCTCTTATAGTATCATTACATATATACTAATGTCCTATGAAAAGTTGCAATGCGACACCTTCTTTCAATGACTGCTTTTATCTGAACAGAGTCTGTAGTAAGTCATGAAAAAAAGTCACGTGTCCTCTCTTCCATCATTTTAACGGTTAGTTGACATTTGATTTTAGAACAGGAGTATGATTATATTTATATAGAGAGCAATCCAATATTGATAAAGAACTGAATGTCTACTTCTTCATACTGGCTGTGTCGTTTTGTCTTTTAATCACGATGTTCTTTCTTCGCCACCAAAGTATAAATATTTACTGCCCACTTCGGCTCAGTCATTATCACTATCTTAGTCAATACCACTGTCCTGTGGGCAGTCCATATATAACGATAATGACCAGTTATTCAAGAACTATTATATAAGTAGTTTTCTTACACGATATGAGTACGAACTACAAAACAATAAAGAACAATATATCCTTAAATAATTACATTAGATGTATGTTTCATTATACTACGTTATTCTGATTGGCTAACTGCACATCACGTGTTATTCCTTAAGCAATTGCATTACACAATAAAACTTTTCATTCGTGATAACACGAGGTCCGACAATGAAGTGCAAAGGTGTATTAAATTTAAAAAAAAGATAAAGTTAGTGTTTTCATGATCCTAGCTAAAAAATGTAATTATAAGTATTGAATGCTTCTTTTTGTAACTGCACAGGGTTGTTAAAGCATTGACCGTGCGCACATTTTTAGAATGAAGCGCTTCCACGCTTCATACAAAATGTACTTCGGTCAACGCTTTTACACCCCAAAGTTACAAGAAGAAGCATACAATTCTTAAATAAATCTGCGGGTTTGCATTTTGATGTTATTTGGAACTTTTCTTATTGCTTGTTTCTTTTTGGTATTTGTTTATTCGAACTTGAGAAATAAAAAAAAAAATGATCATGTATGATATTGTATTATTATTCAAATATTCAAAATCAGCAGCATTGTCCTACTTCAAGCAACGGTATCTTGTATGGCGTTGCCAACTTATATTTTAATATTTTTCCAGCATGCGAGGGACTAAAGTTAACGATCAAGTATTTTACAGACATATGATGATAATATTGGCGTCAGACTATAATTTAAAGTTTTAGAAATACAAAACAATCATTGAAATCCATGACCTTTTTGTTTTAGGTATCTAGAATAAAATGAATAGGATGTCGTCAGATTGTCTGTCAAAACTATAATAACCCATATGTGTTGTCTCTTATTTTGCTTCCTCTGCTTTAGTTAGAAAAAAAATATAATTGAAAAAGTCTTTAATGCATGTGTAAAAAAGATTGGTTATTAACCTTACTTTTCAGCTACTTGGGGGTAACTTGAATAATAAAAGAATAAAACATAAAATGCATATGCTTCTATATACCTTCTACGATAAGGAAATGTTGAATATTGCCAATAAGACTATCCGACAGAGTCACAATACGGGGATGTAAGACCATTGTAGATCATCTCATGGCCTTAAACAATGGAAAAAAACCAAACACCGTATATTCAAATTTATAAAAGGTCCCGTTATGATAGAATCGGATACAAATCAAACGTAAAATCCAAGAACCTGATTCTTGACAAAATAATAAACGAAAACAAAGAAAACAAACAGCAAACAAAAACATGTACTATTAGTGACACTCTTCCGTACCCTTAACATAAAACACTTTTGTAACGCTCGGCATACAATTCGAATAACTGTCAAGGACATGTGAAAATTTCCAACAAGTGTATGGCTTGCATGAATCATTTCTCAGACATATTCTCCTGATACTCATATTGTCAATGTGAATAGAATAGATTTAGGTTCAACCTTTGCTATATATAGATGTAAACTTTAGAGTCCACGAGAATATTACTATCCTGGTAGACCGAAATTGGTTTTTCAACATCAATTCTATAAATGGAAATTGCGAAATTCAAGAGGATCAAACGAAAACATCTGGTTTTTCCAATTTTCTAAAATTCAAAATGTAAAGTATATCAAATACACGCACGCGTATATTGTTTTCTATTGACAAACTCTAAATTGTTTAGTTATGTAAAACGGATGATGTGATGTATGCCATTATTACTTTATTGTACATGTATGTTCATATTTAATGTACTATTTTGTTAATGTTTTTTTATCCAAAAAAAGTCTAATTTATGAAGTATACTTTGAAGGTCTTCCTCCATGTCTTATCAACTATTCAGTTAGCTAGTGATAAGACAGTACATACATTGCATGTTAATAAATTTGTGACACAGTGTGCTAGTGACCTTTAATACTATACATGTAATACAATGTATATGGGATCAATAAATTACATATGGGATTTGAGCGAATAACATGTGGCATTTAGACTAATGGCCTGAGGCGGATTTAAGGGGCAGGGGTCCCCTCTTTTCTGGGAAAAATTTGGTTGATCATATAAGGAATCACTGAAGCGTGACGGAGCAGCCAGGCAGTGGGCCCCCACTTATCAAAATTTCTGGTTCCGCCACTGGTGGCCTATCAAATCAAGTCTTCAATATATTGAACCAACTTCCATTCATTTATACAAAAACAAATGTAGCAACAGCAACAATTTGGTTTATGAATTTAATTCATCAATTTCTTCACTTAGGGTTTCGTTCAATATCGTAGCGGCATATGTAGTGCTACGTAGATTGTTGCACAGGTTGAGTTCATTATCGTAGTAGCTACGTAGCTGCTATCAATATCTAACTAGTCTATAGCTACACGATTTTGACTATTGAACGTGTAGCTATATCATACTAGTTGCTTCATAGATATCGATACATGTAGCAGCTACGTACAAAAACGTAGCTACACGTGCAATAGTAAAAATTCTACGGAGCACTACTTAGCTGCTACGATATTGAACACAACCCTATTGTCCGGTTGAAACGTTAAGAATATTTTCAACATCGTGTTGTCCTTATAAAGGGACGTAACACCACTACTAACCGTGTATTAAACAGACCACCCCACTTACCCATATGAAATAAACCGGTCTCCTCTCTGTCGCTTTTAACCAATCATATTCCTAAAACCATATAGAAGCTAAAGATAATCTTCATGATTTTGCTGACATGAAAATTCTCAGCAGGTTATGTACCTTCTTTTTATCATGTTAGTTGTGAGTCGACTGTTTTTTTTTTTCTACATCTACATGCACATGTAGGTCGTTTTATTGGTGAACACCTCATTTCTCTCTTTTTTTCACATTGGATGAACACTTTGAAATGCCAATCCCCTATTCGTCTTGATTCAGGAGGAAAAACTCAAATGAAAAATGAAAATCATTTTTTTTTTTTTCCTCCTGACTTAAAAATGAATAGGACATAGTTTTTTAATATTCGGACACTTCGTTTATTTTCATTTAGGTTATCATTTAACTCTTTTCTATCTTAGGGTTTCCTTTAACATTTTATAAATATGTTAAAATTGATTAAAATAGTTGAAATTGTAAAGGACAACAACTGGGCAAAGCAAGAAAAGCAGACAACAGCAGAAGGTCACCAACAGGTCTTCAATGCAGCGAGAAATTCCCGCACCCGGAGGGTCCTTCAGCTGGCCCCTAAACAAATATATACTAGTTCAGTGATAATGAACGTCATAACTAAACTCCAAATTGTACACAAAAACTAAAAGTTAAAATAATACAAGGGCTAACAAAGGCCAGAGGCTCCTGACTTGGGAAGGCGCAAAATTGCGGCGGATTACTATAAAAAAGAAGATGTGGTATGATTGCCAATGAGACAACTATCCACAAAAGACCAAAATGACACAGACATTAACAACTATAGGTCCCGTACGGCCTTCAACAATGAGCAAAGCCCATACCGCATAGTCAGCTATAAAAGGCCCCGATAAGACAATGTAAAACAATTCAAACGAGAAAACTAACGGCCTTATTCATGTAAAAAATAAAAAAATAAAAAAAAAATGAACGAAATCAAATATGTAACACGTAAACAAACGACAACCACTGAATTACAGGATCCTGACTTGGGACAGGCACATACATAAATAATGTAGCGGGATTAAACATGTTAGCGGATCACAACCCTCCCCTAACCTGGGACAGTGGTATAACAGTACAACATAAGAACGAACTATACAAATCAGTTGAAAAAGGCTTAACTCATCAGATGGACAAACATACAAGTGGACGTGTCAAGGAACTTATACATCCCGACACAAAAAGACACAATGAACAGACTGAGAGTATTCGCAGTTATCTGACAGCTAGTTCAAAGCCATTAACAACTAATAAAAAAATCATGCATCTAAGACTAAACTATCAATCCGTACACATCCAACAGCCAATGGATTTAGTGTAAAGACTAAACATGTTTGTGAGATCTCAACCCTCCCCTATACCTCTAGCCAATGCAGAAAAGTAAACGCATAACAATACGCACATACAATTCAGTTCAAGAGAAGTCCGAGTCTGATGTCAGAAGATGTAACCAAAGAAAATAAACAAAATGACAATAATACATAAATAACATCAGACTACTAGCAGTTTTTTTTTTTGTGGGGAAATATTTAAAATTCTTATTACAGTTTAATAAGAATTTTAGATATTTCCCCACAAAAAATAACTACAATTGATAAAAAAAAAAAAAAACTTTCTTAACTGCAACATTTTCAATCATGGCTTATTTTGTTAAAACAAGGATGTTAAACTTTCACAGTTTCTTATTTTTTATTTATGTTATTTATATGATGATATCAATGTATTAAATGTCAAGTCTTGTTAATTTGAAACGTAGCAACCAACTTCGTTACCCTTATTACAAGCTACTCAATAAAAATACGACTCTGCATATTTGTCCTGTACAAAAAAAAAAAGATTATTATAATTTAACCCATTTCTCAAACGTCAGTCTATTGTTCTAACAGTGGATTATTTTTTAAGAATCCACTGACCACTGACTATAGTCGCTCGTTGGGTTATCGTTTACAAATCCACTACTTCTTATCAATTCTCTAATACGTATTGACCTACAAAATGTAGCTGTTACAGTACTTGATTTCTGAATATATCCGAAAAATATTTACTGCTTGATATTACACGTAACAGAATTTTACTATTTGGTTCATATGAATCAACTTGCCTATATATTTGCAATAGTGGAAGTTATTCTGAAAAAAGTTATTATTGTGAAATAAATAAAAAGTCATAAGAAAAAAATATTATAAAAAGGGTTATCACTGAAATGAATATGAAAAATGAAAAGTATTATTTCTCATAAATAATTCTTTATATTTATATTCTTTTGATATGAGCACCGCATTATTCTCTATTGTTAGTGCTGTTTTATTTTTTTCTTTATATTTTTCCATTTATTCTGATATGCTTTGCTGATAACCCTTATATATGCAGACCCTCGCACATATAGTAATTTTAAAGAAGCGTAATATGTTACGGTTTGCATTGATTTTCAAATTGGAGTTGTTTCCCTTTCAATAGCCTATATTCAGTTGATTTCTTCTTATTTAATATATAGAAATCTGTTAACACGACCAGTCCAGGGGAGGGGAATCCGTATCGCTTTGTTGGATGTATGATTCATTCTTTCTGATTGGTGACATTACATGTTTTTACCTCTTGTAGAGAGAGTGCCGTTTAGAACTAATTGCCGGTTCCGTATTTATACTAAAATGCAATATATATATATATCTTTTGTTTTATTACAATTTTTTGTTATTTTGGAAATTATTTAAAATTAAGGAATGCATGTATATACATGTATCTCCCTCATGCAAAACTCTAGCTCTGATGTCTTGCCCGGTTTGGCTATACTTTTTTTGTGTCTTCTCTTCATTTGTTTAGTACGCTTTTGATGGTCTTTGATTTTCAAACATTTTGGCCTCGAGTATCACTGAAGAGACATTGATTGTCGAAAATGCACATCTGTTGCAGAACAAATGGTAACTTATATGTTTTTCCTATGCATATCCAACAAACTGTCAATTTTAATTACAATCTAGATTCGAGTCCTTCTTCCCTGTCAATCGGTTGCATAGCAATTTAATTTATAATTCTTCACCTCCTTAATATTCACGAAATAGTTGTTACTGGACATTAACCAAACCAAAGTCAATTAACCAATTATATTATATATATTGATATATTTCGCTGCTCCATATACTGTAACTTATTACTGTCTGGAATCTTGATTGTTCCTGTTTATTGCTCAATTTCTGTTTTGTTGTACCATGTTTACCCCCACTTTGTAATCTTGAAAATATACGCTGACCCTCTGAAATACAGGTTCATCGTTTTTTTTTTAACATTGAGTTTAATTTTCCCTTTGGTGTCGCCTCTCTTTTACTATTGTTGTCACTATTACTAGATATAAAAGTACAAACATAAAAGCTAGTATACATCTATTTAAAATAAGAATTTTAAGGATTATAAATGTTGACCGCTTGCTGTGAAATTCATAGCAGTGCTCGAATGTAAACCCAGTTAATCCTTTTAATAGTCATATTGTCATTCTTCACTATCGTATTAATGGTAAATTAAACCAGAAATTAGTATATAATCCTATTCTCATAGCATGTTACCATTCGGAAATATGTTATGATTTATACGACCTTAGTCCATGCGACCTTAGTTCATGGCCAGATATGTTTACATTGAAGAAGTATTTCTATGCAGAAGTGGTTCATGGCGAAAGATATACACATGTCAATAAACAAATTTTGTTTTGTAAAAAAACACAAGAGAATATCAATTCCCGTCAATTTTTTAATCGCTTTTATCTCAAAATCAAGGACTCCGACCTTTCATGTTGTTCTTGTTTTTTAGTTCCGTTTTTATATACTATCAATAATTATTGAAGCAAGTCTTTAAAACAAACTAGTTATTTTGAACCAATGGAGCAAACATCCGTAGTTGGATAAAATCCTTCGTTTATAAATTTTAGGACAAGGTTTTATGTTACTTATATCACAATTACATGTTATTCTCTCAATTTATTCGAAAAATTAAACAGCTCGAAAAAAAAAAATATACACGAAAAGGATTAGCGGTTATCATACATATTGTTCAAACCAAAGTCTTCATCAATATCGAAAATTTTGAGATAATCAAGATTACTAGTATATATACATAATAGTACGCTAGACCTTTCTTTTATCTTAACCAGACTAGTTAGTAGTACAAATGTACTAGAATTAAAACTGTTGAAAGTACTAATAAAATATGAATTATAGTTACATTTTTGTATTTGTATGAAAATTTCAAAACATACAGTAGTCCAAAGCTACACATATTTATTATTAAAGACAACACTAGTATACCGCTGTTCAATAGTCCTAAATTGATTAATACCTCAGTTCCACTAGGCCACGATCGCACTACGATCTGTGAAAAAAATCCAAATTTTGATGATCGTAGTATGATTGTGTAGATCGCAGTAAGGTCGTATAACGGTCTTGGTAAAGCCCCAGTCCCACTAGACCACGATCGCACCACGCTCACCGCGATCTAAAATAAATTTAGATCGTGGTGAGGTCGCGGTATGAGCGGCATGAACATGTAAATTTTCGTTGCTTTCACGATGCTACTACGTCCTCTCTATGCTTCTACAAAGATCCCGCTACGATTATACCACGTTCTCACCGCGCTTATTCTGCGACCTCACTACGCTTATCAAGATCTTTCTAGGCTCTTCACGTTCTCAATACGACCATACCACGAGTTATCCGATTGCAACACGATCTTGCTGCGATTATAACACGTTCTTACCACGATTATAATACGTTCATAGCGCTATCTTACTATGTTCTCAGCAATAACGTCAACATCGTGTTCCATATCAATACAGTTCAATTCCTTCTGTTTCTGATTAAATTGTAGATTTCTCGGAAACAATACAGTCATGCCACCAAAATCTACCAGTTCACGTGGGCATGGTGGTAGGAGTTGATGTAGAGGCAGAGGGAGCAACGTAACGAATCCTGATCAAGCAGAGATGTCGGATCGACCAATCCAACTTAAATTACAACATATTGCTGGTCCATAAAGCTCAATGACGATATTTTAGTGAACGATAGCAGAGATGACATAGATGTATCAATATATATAGGAAGATGTGGTATGAGTGCCAATGAGACAACTCTCCATCCAAGTAACAATTTATAACAGTAAACCATTATAGACCAAGGTACGGCCTTCAACACGGAGCCTTGGCTCACATTAATCAGCACGTTATAAAGGACCCAAAATATTACTAGTGTTAAACCATTTATACGGGAAAACCAACGGTCTAATCTATATAAAAACGAGAAGCATGGTTGAGCCGTTAGAGCGAATGAATAATTACATTAAAAAAATAATCTAGGAAGCTTTTTTTATATATTTTATGTGAAAATGACAATGAGAATGATGGTCGTAGTGTGAACGTAGTCAGGTCGTAAGAAGAGCGTGATGAGGACGGCAAGGGCGTGCTAGAATCGTACTATGGTCGTGAACAGCTTGGTATAGTCGTAGAGGAAGCGTAGTTGGGTCGCAGTGAGAACGTGATGGTCGTAGTGAGGTCGTGATAACGTCGCTGTGCGATCGTAGCGCAGTCTCTCCGAATAGAATCACGCTTTCGCTACGCTCTCGCTACGATTGTACAGCGACCGTAACGATCTTACTACGATCTCAGTGCGTTCTCACTACGCTTCTACTACGACCTGATTTCTCCACGACCGCACCACGATTGTTTTGAACATGTTCAAAGTTGGCCACGCTCTTCACGATCTTGAAGACCCCACCACGACCGTGATACGACCTAACTCCGATCTACACGATCGCAGTACGATCATCAAAATTTTCATTTTTTTCACAGATCGTAGTGCAATCGTGGCCTAGTGGGACTAGGGTATTAGGTCTTCCAAATAGTGATGAGCGTGACCAACTTTGAACATGTTCAAAACAATCGTGGTGCGGTCGTGTCGACATCAGGTCGTAGTAGAAGCGTAGTGAGAGCGCACTAAGATCGTAGTAAGATCGAAAAGATCGCTGTACCATCGTATCGAGAGCGTAACGAAAGCGTGATCCTATTTGGAGAGACTGCGCTACGATCTCACAGCGGCGCTATTACGACCTCATTACGACAATCACGTTTTCATCGCGACCCAACTACGCTTCCACTACGACTATACCACGCTGTTCACGACCATAGTACGATTCTAGCACGTCCTTGTTCTCATCACGCTCTTCTTACGACCTGACTACGTTCATACTACGACCAGCATTCTCATTGCCATATCACATAAAATATATAAAAAAAGTTTCCTAGATTGTGTATGTAATTATCCATTTGCTATAACTGCACAACCATGCTTCTCTTTTTTATATAGATAAGACCGTTGGTTTTCCCGTTCAAATGGTTTAACACTGGTATTTTTTTTGGGCCCTCTATAGCTTGCTGTTTGGTGTGAGTCAAGGCTCCGTGTTGAAGGCCGTACATTGTCCTATAATGGTTTACTTTTATTAATTTTTACTTGGATGGAGAGTTGTCTCATTGACACTCATACCACATCTTGCTATATCTATTGACACATCGATCTGCGTCATCTCTGCTATCGTCACAAAAATATCGTCATTTAAGCTTTATGGACCAGCAATAGGTTGTAATTTAGAACGGATTGGTCAGTCCGACATCTCTGCTTGGTCAGGCTGGGGCTTTAATAAGCAAAAAAAAGCCGGGTCATAAATCAAAACCGAGGAAAACACATCAACAATAAGAGGAAAACAACGGAACAACTTCTGAAATACTGAACTGCAGCTATACAAACGCCAAAATATTGTTAATTAAGCCTTTTTTTTTAATTATTATTGTCTGTCTAACTGAGTTATAAGTATGTATGGTATCTTTGATGAGTATTCACAAAGTAAAACCTCGCATCTTATTTTGTTGGTATTATCTGACATTTCCTTATAACAGTAGCGGATCTAGGAATTTTCATGAGACTCTGACTGTCTAAGAGGGGGCTTGCTTCAATTAAGCGTCAGTTAATTCCTTCATAATCACCCAAATTTTTCCAAAACAAAATTCCAATACGACAGACATGAACCAAAGCATAAAATGAACTGCAGGCTCTTGGCTTCGGACAGGCACATAAAAATGTGGTGGGGTTAAATATGTTTATAAGAGTTGTGCTCTATAAAACACATCACAGAACAATAAATCGTATACCAATATCGATAATAAAGTCCTATATAATGTTTAATACCTATACAACAAGCCACAATTCTAAATATGTATTATCAATTCATATACAACAGCTTGCAATTTATAAAGCTTAAGTAGACCAAACTACAGCTGAATCATACAATATCAGAACAAAGCCAAGGACATCTAAGTATAATATAGAATTCGGTCAACACGGATGTATGTTCTCATTTCAAAAGAGGTAAACAAGAAGCTTCCATTTCTACTGGTTCAATGAAAGTTCAATTTGATTTTTGATCTGCTAAATTACGCTTTACACAGTTTGGAATATTAAGTCATAAGCATTTTTTTTTATAGTTAGATATAAACAGCACCTGCATAACCAAAATATTCTACAAACAGATGTATAAGCATTTTAATCAATCTTAATTATTAATTGATTTTGAAACAACATTTTACAATCCAAGGATATATAGAACAAAAAAGCTGAACAAAATATCCATAACTACGTTAAGAATTGTGAGCTTTATATGTATAGTTCTTTTGACATTTTTAGAACCATTTCAAATTTTAACAAACATTTTCTGTTGTCAGTAGGTATATTTTGAAATCAGAGTATAGAGTGTGTTTTTATATTTCTATGTGTTGTATAGTTACATGTACAAGCAAAGGAAATGTGGTATAATTGTCAATGAGACAACTGTCCACCGTAGATCAACGGAAACAGATGTAAACACTTAAGGTCGTCTTACAGTTTTCTACAATAACCCAAACAATACATACTGTACAGTAAACAACAAAGAACATGCCAACATTCGAAACTTTACAAAAAACGGAAACTAACGACCGGATGTATTATGAAACATTAGAATGACAAATTAGTACAGCCAATTTTTACCAACAACAACAACCGAATTGAAGTGTTCTGACTTTTGCAAAAGAATGCTGCGGTTTTACATGTGTTTGTGAGTTCTAAACAAATGTCCTAAACTTTGGAAATTGAAGTATTAATAATTTTGACCGTTTCCGTTTGATCCAACAACCAAATATTTTTAAAAAGTTTAAATCGCAAACAGTATGATTCGAAAAATTATAAGGCTATGGCGTTACCAGAACATTGCAGTCAAACAAATGTTCTTATAAAATGCAAGCAACGTCATTCATACAATCTACTAACTTTTGCAACGTTTGATTCACGTTACAAGTGTATGTTTCTAATTATTATACCACAACCTACTTGCATGCACGAGCTTGGTAGATAATTTTGATAGTTTGATTTTTTTTCTCAGAATTGATTAAGTTCTGGCTGGTATGCATTTCAGGTGTTGATATTACACAAGGAATTCAATATTTGTGCCACACCAAAATTATGAAAATTTAAATTTAGATAAAAAACATTAAAACCACTATCACAAATCCGATGTTTTGTTTAATCATGTCTATGGTATGAATGAAATCTCAAATTTCAAAAGGTACAATATCGTTTTCGCAACATGTTGCAATTCGAAAACTAGTCATTGGTTGTATGACCTTAGTTCATGGCCAAATATGTTTTATTTTGATGTGAAAGAAGTTTGTGGCTTAGGAAATACATGTCATCAATCTAGAAATTTAGTTCAAGTTTAAATAGCATAAAATCAAACTACTTTTATAAAAGTATAATCTTATTACAATGTGTTTCATTTAATTTTTAGTACATTTACGTACATTTCTGAACATGATGTATGCCAGTCGCGCGTTTTGACAAAAGGTTTTGTCAAATACAACTAAAAGTGTTCCAACATAGTAGTGCATGATGTATTAAAAAGAAATGTAGTCATAGTTACTTAATTTATTGAAATCAAACTGTCTGCAATTTATATGTAACTCCTGCATGTATTGATCTTTTCTCTGTTAATAAAATAAGTATTATAACTTCATATCAATCGATGTGTTATTCAAAGATAGGTTTCTGCAACAATGACAAGTCAAAACTGACAACGCCATGGCCAAAATAAAAAAAAGACACATGGACAACAGTACTAAAACAAGAATGTGTCCCCAATACACGGATGCCCCATCCGCACTATTATTTTCTATGTTCGATTGACTGTAAAAATGGGTGGGGGTGGGGGTGAATCTCTAAGTTTCAAGTTGATTGGACTTCAATTTCATCAAAAACTACCTCGACAAAAACTTTAACCCAAACTTTAACCTCAAGCGGGACGAACGGACGAACGAACGAACAGACGAATCAACAGACGGACGGACGCACATAAAAACCAGAAAACATAATGCCCATAACTGGGGCATAATAACATTCAACATTCAACATAAACCCCACCAAAACAGATGGTGGTCTCAGTTGTTGCTTCGGAAGGGTATGACCATAAAACAAGCCGGTGATATGTCTGGTAAGATAGATCACATTCGGGGAAAGGAGCGACATTGTAGTTACGACAATAAACCTCACCAAAAACAGATCGTGGTCTCAGGTGTTGCCTCGGAAGGATATGACCATAAAACAATCCCAGTGATACATGTACGTCTGGTAAGATAGGTCACATTCGGGGAAAGGAGCGAATTGTAGTTACGACAATAAGAACATACCCGTCGTCATCATTGAAACATACATTCCATAATCGTCAACCAATTCGGAACGGAGTCCATAAAATTTACAAAGGAATGATTTCCACTTCACCAAATAGACCTCTTGGTTTAATAGATAACTTGCAAGCACAACCTTTTATCAAAAAGTCGAAATACAAGGCATGATAAAGATAATTATATTAAAAAAAATCAATGATAAAAGTTGTTTTCGTATTTTGTCATCGGAACCTCTAAAACTCTAAAATCATGTAATAAATGATTCAAAGTGAGTATTCTTTCTCTTTTAATCCATTTGTCTTTACAAACTGTTATCTTTTCCTTTCATATACATTTGTACGTGTTTACATGTTGTACTTTAAATTGCAGTTATACAAATACGTGACAAATTATATTACTTTTAATGATCTAAAATCGTTAGCATTGTCGATGATAACCAATATAATGCAACACCGTTTGTAACATTCATTTTGATTGGAAAAGGTCAACTATGTTCATGGCCTCAATTCACAATTGATGCTCTGAAAACATATGCACAAGCTCAGACAACGTTTGCCAGGTTTAAAGCGCATGTTTTACATTGTTTTCTGTCAGTTTCATTAGAATGGAAATACCAATATTGTATACTCTCAGCAGACCCTCCTTAATGAGCACTGCCCCATTTTGATTCTTATTGGTTTCTTGTACTGTCACCTCTGGTATCTTTTGGTCCTTCCCCTTTATAAGAACAAATCATTAAGTAAAGCAATGGTAGGATACCGCTGGTCAAAAGTCATCAATTGATTGACAGAAAACAAATCTGGGTTACAAACTAAACCCGAGGAAACAAATCAAATATAAGAGGAAAACAACTAAACAATAGAGACACTGATAAAGCGTAACAAAAACGACAACGCAACATAAAGAAACGAACTATAAGATAACAACTACCATTTTCCTGACTTGGTAAAGGACATTTAAAGGAAATAGATTGAACCTGGTTTTGTGGCTGGGCAAACCTCGCACTTTCATGCAATGTTAAATATACCACTAAATTACAATATTACATGACAGGGAATACCGTACAAATAAATGCAAGAACATACACAAATAAACAATACAATGTACTCATCATAGATTCAAGGATTGAAATTTAGTACATTTCAACATGCTAACCACAGAATAACAACGAATACGTGAAACAACCTAGGACAGCACACAGAAAAGCACAACAGAACAAAGAACTGCCCATCCCATAATTAACTGTATCGACACAACAGTGACGTCACAGGTAAATTTTTAAAAAACGGATATATATCAAATTTATTCGTTTATAGTGTATTATTGTACATTTTTTGATTGAGTTAAGCCTGCCAATTGATTTTTTATCGTGTGTTTTTCTATGTTGTAAAGTTATGCTATTGTTTAAGAAAAAGGGAGAAGGTTTGGATCCATTAAAACGTTTAATCCCGCTGCAAATGTTTGCACCTGTCCTAAGTCAGGAATCTGATGTACAGTAGTTGTCGTTTGTTTAGGTAATTTATACGTGTTTCTCGTTTCTCGTCTTTTTATTTTATATAGATTAGGCCGTTGGTTTTCCCGTTTGAATGGTTTTACACTAGTAATTTTTGGGCCCTTCATAGCTTGTTGTTCGGTGTGAGCCAAAGCTCCGTGTTGAAGGCGTTACATTGACCTTAATGGTTTATTTTTTTTTAATTGTTATTTGGATGGAGAATTGTCTCATTGGCACTCACACCACATCTTCCTATATCTATATATATCAAGATAAGGTTTATTATTATGTCATTTTAATAAAAAATTGTGTTAGTAATTTTATTATTTAGCTTTGTCGGTCTTTCTCCTAAATCAAACTGTAAACGAAATAAATCGTGTACATATAGTTGCTTTAAACAAAAAGTGACATTAACTCGGTGGGGTTACGGAGTATTAATGGCGATGAATTAAAATTGAAGTCTTATTTAGGTTATGTTGTTCCGTATGATTTACATTTGATTGTGAACAATTTTGCTTCTCATTACGACAAATGTCGAGAAAAGAAAACTGACTAATACGCATATAATTTATGGCTTTTAAAGAGTCATAGAGTCATAGAATCGTAGAGTCATCAAATCGTAGTTATATCACTGTGAAATGAAAACATCTTTTCTATACGGAAACAATCTAACACAGACGAGTCATATGTACATCCACTTTAAAACTATATTTGTGTTTGAAAATTAAAATTAAGAAAAACAAGGAATTTTTAACCAAAGTAATTTGCACGGCCTTATATAAACTATGAATCGTTTTAAAACCAATTGTTTTATTACGAAACACTAAGTCAATCATTTGTTTTAATTTTGATGTGATACATCGTAAGGAAATTCAAAGAAATAATGGCAAATTTAATCCTTCCTTAACGATTAATCAATCATGATTGTATAATTTTTCAAATGTATAATCTATGATAGCATTGAAATAAAGTGTCCCTTTGAAAGCATTGTTTACAATGCCTGCGGAGTAAGAGGCACTTATGTGTGAAAAATATTTATTTCATCTTTATAATGACAAATAAAAATCGTTTATATGTGAATCAGTTACCAGGCTTGTGAAATGTGAAGCATCGTACTCGTGTTTACCGAATAACAAACAAACCTTCCTGTTACAATATTGTACTGATAGATCTTGCTCTGAATCTTCTTCTTGGGAAAGTACGTTTTTCTCTGATTTTACCTTAATAGAGAAGCATATAACCTGACAGTGTTATCTATGCTACTACTTTTAAAAGAGGACGAAAGATACCAAAGGGACAGTCAAACTCATAAATCTAAAACAAACTGACAACGCCATGGCTAAAAATAAAAAGACAAACAGAAAAACAATAGTACACACGACACAACATAGAAAACTCGCGCACTTTTTGGTTTTGACCATTTTTAGGGTTTTCCCTTATTGGTCACTTTGTATATTATGCCTGATATATGGTTTCTATTCCCCTCATGCATATTGAGTGTACCGTTATTGACTTCCACTAAAGGGAGGGACATAAACTAAAAGTTATGATCCATATAGTATCTATTTTTATCCTTAAGCTATTTTGATCTTCCTTTTAACGAAGCCTTCAAAGATGCTCATGGATTCCTCAAAAGGAAGCAGATTTCAATGAGAATAGGCTTCAACAACGGATTGCTGGTTGTTTTGGTAGTAATGGGAGTATATGTAGTACTAGTGAAGAGCTGACGAAGGTGGCAATGTTGAAGGAATCCTCATTTAAATGTATGCTATATTTAAGGCATACCAACAAGGAAAACTTTCAAATTGATATCGAATAAAAGATTGTACTTTTTTCCTGTTAGAAACACAAATAAGGATACATTGTACTTTTATTTTCAACACCTTATTATCCCGTATAGTAGACCAAGCTCTATTATTGAACTTTAATATGATAGAGGAAGCAAGGACATCTATGTATAGAAATTAATTCGGTCGACATAGATTGTATAGCAGAATTTCTTATGAAGTAAACAAGAAATCTGACTGTTCTATTTGATGAATGAGATATCAGTTTGTCTTTCTGCTTTATTACAATTATGCACCAAAACAGTACGAAGTATTACTTTCAGTATCAAAATAGTCCGTTGATTTCAAGGAATTAAGCATGTACTGGTTTGAAAAAATTGAAAAACGGCATACATTTTTTCAGAAACAGTAATAACGACGATGTTTCCGTTTATATATATTATATAATAGTCTAAGCCTTTATTTATCGCTAAATGCATTATACAGTAATCATTATATTCGAACTACAAAACATTATGCCGTTTAAAGGTAAAAATGCAAACATTTTAGAAAAAAAAAGGACAGATAAAGCACGAAAACAAATAACGTATATTTATTAGCAAGCCATTTATAGATCAACATAATGCTTCAAAATTAAATATTTTTGTTGAAGAGTTTATACTCATGTTATTTGTTGTTAAAAATTCTTAAAGAAATAGTATTATACTCCATAGTAGAATTAGCAAATTCATTACAAAATCCTGAGATCGACCCCAGTTTTTTGTGGCGTTCGTGTTGCTTAGTCTTTATTTTAATATGTTGTGTCTTGTGTACAATTGTTTGTCTTTTTTTTTCTTTTTCGTCCATTGCGTTGTCGGTTTATTTCTATTTATAAGTCTGAATGTCCCTCAGGTATTTTTCACTCTTCGTTTACAAATATCGGTTAAAATATATAAGAAAATCATTCAAGTTTGTTTGATTTTGTATAACTCTAAAAATATTCATATTGAACTATTTTTATTTATTAAGTGCATAGCTGGCAACACCATCATGCTGTGTTATCCGTATTAGCATTCACATGCAACGCAATGTGCAAACCTCAATTGATTTTATTTATTTGTTGCATAATCTAAATTTAATAACATGAACGATTTGTACCTTTCTACATTGAAAATATGAAATTAAAGCTTACATATAGAAACGTATACAAAATTGAAAGCGATTTTATTGTTGTATCTAGGTTTGAAGGGTTTTTTTTGGTTGTCTGTTTTATCTTATTTTCCCCCCTGTTTTCCTTTCAGGCGGTCTAAAATTTGTGACAAATTTTCTGATAGCGTCCCCTCTCTCTGCAACCAACAAGACAATTGACATTTTGCCAGATACATGTATTGCGCAATGAAATATTACATGAATAATTAGTCATTACAAAATAATTATGAAAATTTACAATGAACCATTTTGAAATGCAGGTGGTAGATGAAGATGAACATATATCAATAAATGGTTCTTTTACTGGTCTTGTTCGTGACAATTGTCTTTGATTCATAAAATGAGGACCACCTTAAAATGGTCTTCTCATTTGTGCAAGATTTCACCTATTCTTTTTCAATTGGTCATTGATTATTCTGTTTTACTTTGAAATGCATGTGTTTTATGCATAACTGTCTGTTTTTGGGTTTGTCTGTTGTCAGTATATAGAAAGGAAAATCACAAAAATACTGAACTCAGAGGAATATTCCAAACGGAAAACCCTAATCAAATGACAAAATCAAAAGCTCAAACACATCAAAATTGGATAACAACTGTCATATCCTTGACTAGATACAGACGGTGAACGGCTGTGTTCGGTGCGCACTTGTAGGGAAAACGCTACTATTTATTCTGCCATAGGCGACAATACTAACATTTTCTAAATTTACCAGTTTTTATAATAAAAACCTGGATAAAACAGTTATGTGGGGTGTTAGTACTTTATTACTGTATTCTAAAAATTGAAGCCAAATAGCATCATGACCAATTTCCAACGGAGCTTGTTTATGTTATCCATGCCTACCGTCATTTTGCACCAAATTTATGAAATTTTAGAAGCCTTTTCGAATAATTCTCTAGAAAATATTTTAATAGGTTTTAAAATTTATATTGTAAATTTACACACTGCAGTAATTCATAGATAAATACATCCAATCACAGCGATTCTAAGTTGACTTCCTTTAGCTGTCTTGGGTACACAAAAGGCCAACCTAATGCTGGGAAAATGTAATACTACCGTTTTCCCTGTATAGAAAATCGTAGCTTTTAACACTCAAAATGTTAGTATATAGGCAATGAATTACACATGAAGTCAATTAAAGTATCATTGTTGTAAAAGTGAAATTTAAATGCAGTATCTTCGAATTAATAAACAAAAGGTAAAGAAGGGAAGCAATGAACTATCAATAGATTTCGTATGATCGCCTAAGTAAGATTAGGTCAAAAATGCACAATTGAAATATTGTTTTAAGTAACCATGTTTGTCAATTCTTTGTGCTTATAGTATTACGAATGAAATAGTAATTTCAATTTTCATACAAAATACACCGAAATCTTTTTCAGAACGTGAATTAATTTTAACATTGTTCTTTATTTGTATTTTTTTCCGCAGGCCCCTCTTGTTGGTATAACCCTTGAAAAGATTTAAAAGAGGGACGAAAGATACCAAAGGGACAGTCAAACTCATAAATCTAAAACAAACTGACATTGCCATGGCTAAAAATGAAAAAGACAAACAGAAAAACAATAGTACACATGACACAACATAGAAAACTAAAGAATAAACAACACGAACCCCACCAAAAACTAGGGGTGATCTCAGGTGCTCCGGAAGGGTAAGCAGATCCTGCTCCACATTAATATCTATGTGGAAATTAGCAGCTTTTTAAATCTTAACTCTTAGAAGTGTGATAGAGTCAGATAGAACAACATATGTGTGATCTTTATTCGAATAATAATCTTTCAATTGCATCTATACTGGTTGTAATAATAAAAAGAAACTAATTAAAGATACATTATACCAAGGATAAAAGTCCAAACTTTAACAAATATGTTAAATAGAGGTCAGCAAACACATATGATACACACGCGAACATTGCAAAATTTGAAACTTAATTAATTATATATAATTTAATGTTCTATATGTTGTTTTTTTGTTGCTTACTTTATAATTTTCTGAATCAATAAATTATGGAACAATATATCTTTAAATTTACCTAGATTTGTTTATGACTCTGGTTTATTTTAACAAAAACTCTGGTAAGTACCTTATTAATGCTACCATCCTGGGTATAATCTATTTCAATTTCCAACATGACCATATAACTCATATTTAGTAAATCTGAAATTTTCATTTGCATAAATATTTATTACATTTCAAAAAGTCAGACTACATTTCATGATGCGTTTTTTTTTTATTTGATCATTGTTTGTTTCCAATGAAAATCTTTTGAAAAAATAAAACACAAAATTGTGTTAAAAAGTATTTTCATTAAGAAACATGTTTGGATTATAGTCGGATTTTTTAAAAACCAACTTGAAAATGCGTATTTATCTTGTTACTGTAACTTTTAAGACAATTTAAAAAAAAAATGTCTTTCTTTCAATTTGTGAAGTCCATATGTTGGATATGTTTGTTATGCCAATGGAACTAATCTGAAAAAAAAAGTGCATTGTAATTAAATCTAAAAGAATACAAATTTCATTTATACTTCATTAAAAAACCATGGACAGCGATACTACTACTGCCTTTATTTATTGAAACATGTATGTTGATACTTAACACACGTATAGTGATAGTGACTTACTTTTAAAACAAACGACAACATTTTATTTTCCTAACTTAACTAGTGTTTGGCTGTGCATACATGTACCGATTTTGTGTCATGGATACATGCCACATACTCTTTAATTTTTCTATTAGGTTACAATAAAAGATTATCAATAATTCAAGTATTTTTGAGTTTACAGATCAATATCAATTGTATTTTAAATTTGATACATATTCAAATGCATAAACAAACTGAAGGACAAATATGTATAGCTGCCAATAAGACCGCAATGCAAATGATCTTTTCTGCAATAATCAGCCTGGGTTCATTGAAAGTTTAGTATGCCTGTATAAGTAATTAACGGCATGCTATAAATGTTGGTCATCGATTTCAGTAGTCAATCATATGGAAAATTTTCACATTCAAAATATCAGCTGTTAAACCAATAGTTGAGTACAATACTGTAAATCAAATGATTTTCGCGACTTAAGATTGTAGAAAAAGAAAGCGGATATTCGTAAAACTCGTCGTGAATATTAAACAATGGTATTTTTTCTTATAATATTTGGAATATATCAATCAAAATTTCTGGAAGAATTAATATAAAAGTTTGAACATTAAATGAAAGTCCTTCACAATTAAGTGGGTTTAAGGTATAAAATCCATATAACTGACTACACTAACAGTAAATACAAGCAGGGAGAAAAATCTAGAAATCCGAGTTGAACTTATCACAAAAAGGTGTCTTTAATAAAATAAAGTTGAAAAGCTGTTAACTTAGGCGTAAAGCGATTGTTTTTGTTGTACATGTACGAAAGTAATAGTAGTATTCTTGATTTTTTTTATATAAAATTGTTATTTATGCATATCTTTATATATAAAATAAATTATTAATCTAATCTTATATATTTCATAATCAAAGTTGTTTTCAGATAAACGAGTTGATAACTAACAGTGTGTATGATAATAGTAATTGATAGTATCTGGTTGCGATACACACCATTAAACTTGCTTTCTAACAAAGAATATGAAAACGAACAAACTGTATCTTTGTATAAACAATTTCACAGATTATTAACTTTGAATATCATCTTTCAAACTGCTTACCTTAAGTTCATGGACACATTTGTTTACAACTGAAGAAAAAAGGAGGTTACGGTCAAGGCCGTCAGTAATGTCTTCATTGCCTTCACATCTAGTCAATGCAATAGTTCATTTTAGTGCATTCGGTATTCACATTAATTTATTTAGGTCAACCGTTATGATCGCATGCAGACATTTATGAAAACATTTCAGATGGTTTATGGTCATTTTACAAAACCAACAAAAGATTCATTGTCCCACTTAATGTTGTGATTTTGTTAAAAGCAGATTGATCTATCAATTAAAGTGAGATACGAGCAACATTTCTATCATAACTAGGTACGTATAAATACAAGAAGGGAATGTGTAAATAGCAAAACCAGAAACCAAGAAACCAGAAATCAGAAACCAGAAACCAGAAACAAGAAACAAAAAATATAAAAAATATGTAATGTTGAATATTATTTTTTTAATAACTAAATATAATTGACATAATATAATTACACATTTATATTAAACTGATAAGGACTGTTCTTTATGCATCTGCTGTAGCTGAAAACCTTATCAGATGAAACAAAACTTATATACAAAAAAGTGTCAGTTCAGTGTTGGACTGCATAATTAACTTGTTACATTGAAAGGATGACATTGATTATAGATGTTTTAATATTGTTTTATATTCTGGCTGTAAACATATCTTTCAAGTGGCATTTTGAGTACAAATTGTGTCATGTTATTTAATCATTCAGATAAATAGTGATCAGAATACCACAAGTGAAATTGGAAGAAAAAAAAAATCAGTTACAATGTTCATAGTTTCTATGTAAAAATGAGTAAAAAAAGAATAAACAGCTGCGCCATGAGATTTACTTATTAAAACAATGAAAAAAGGAAAGAAAGGAAATCATAAATCAAATTCAGAGGTGATATTTCTTAAACTTTATAATTGTTTTACATCAGCAACCCTTTACTATAGTAAACACACTTTTAAAAGATCTATAAAAAATGTCAACCTTTCAACACAAATAAAAATCTGTACCAAGTTATGTTTGTGGTCTAACACTGAACTGACACTTTATAATTGTTTTACATCAGCAACCCTTTACTATAAAGTAAACACACGATTAAAACATCTATAAACAATGTCAACCTTTCAACACAATTAAAAATCCAACACTGAACTGACACTTTTTTGTATATAATTAAGTTTTATTACAATTGATAAGGTTTTCAGCTACAGCAGGTGCATAAAGATCAGAGTCCTTATCAGTTATACATGTGTATTTATATCAGGTCAATTATAATTAGTTATTAGAAACATATTCAATATTAGATAATTTTTAATTTCTTGTTTCTTGTTTCTTGTTTCTTGTTTCTGATTTCTGGTTTCTTAGTTTCTGGTTTTGTTATTTACACATTCCCAATACAAGAATTTGATTTACATCAAATTTGAAAGATAACGTTTTAGTTTTCATCATTATTTGCCGATGAAACAATTATAAGCATCATCCCAAATGAAATGTGTTATACTGTAGTACATGTTTTTGTAACCTATAATTGTATGTCAATGAGTAGGGAAAATATGTACTCATTTCTTTAATATGAGGAGTGTTAATCTCTCAAAGTAATAAATAAAAAGTAAAATCACAAAAATACTGAACTCCGAGGAAAATTCAAAACAGAAGGTCCCTACTCCAATGACAAATTCAAATGGCTTTTAAATTGTATTAATCAGTAGGTAAGTAACTGGGGAATATTTGCTGTGTTATGTTTTCTGTGTTGTGTTAAGATAAGTATTGTTTGTCTATTGATCATTTTTCGATTTTTGCCATGGAACTAACAGATATTTTTTTTTATTTTGAGTACAAAATCCCTTATATATCTTTTGCCGATCTTCTATGACTTTTTTTTATATATAATACCCACTTTTGACTTGGAAACACTAAGCGTAGGCTAAGTTAATGTTTGACAATGTACACGTTTTTACCACAAAGACAGTCGAAATGTAGGTAATGTGTACCTTAGATTTGTATATACGTTGGAGCGAATAATCAAACTTCATTTTTGATGAATAACTCCGCCAGCAAAACTTCTAAAAAGTAAAAATAATCACCGAGGAAATCGTACGAGCTCCAAAGAAGCGAGACCTGATGTGTCGTAAGGGTATGCGTCTCATGCTATACACGCATCACTTACAAGTCTTAACTCACTTATTCATTTGTCGGAATAAGAAAGAGAACACAATCTGTCAATTTACAGTTCAGACGATTATTATAAAATGATGTTTGTTAACATTGCATGAATTTGTTTGAAGTTGCTAACTATCAGAACGATTATTATATTTAGTAATGTTTCATTGTCAACTATTTAGAAAATAAACTTAACTTTCTTGTATAAAGCATTTCTTGCTTTTCCATGTTTTGTGCAATTTAACGGAGGTTATTGTTTAATTTCAGATGCATTAAAAAAGTATAACAAAAATGACAAGGCAAGTTCAAAGGGGAAGTCCATACAAACAGACAAACTGTAGTTAGTTAATCCTCCCACAGATTTTAGTAAAAGTTTTTATGAAGAGTCTTATGTAGACGAAACGCGCGTCTGGCGTACTAAATTATAATCGTGGTACCTTTGATAACTATTAATGTATTATTAAAAGTACAAGGTTTCACAATGGTAGCTTACTCGAAAATCATTGACTCTGGGTGATACCCATGCTCGTTTGTCTATATCCGAGTGTAGTATAGTACAGTACTGTATCAAGTTAACTCAGTAGCCTTTGTGTAGGTACTGAACCTATTTCTAACATGTCTTTTCCATACACTCCCCGTTGAAAAATAAAAAAATAATGAAGAAACCTAACATAGATCAAGTCCATCTTAGCAAAAATTGACTATTATTTATGTTTCATGTACCATTATGGGTATGTGGATCCTTAAGTTTCTGCTTGTTTATACATCAAATGGAGGTAAAGGTAAATCTAGAAAAACGCTTTTTTAGAAAAATTTGATTTACTGCATAAAAAGAGTTGTATGTCTACTACTGTGTTTATTAAACCAGGTTTAATCCACTATTTTCTACATGAGAAATTAAATGTTTGTACAGGAATAAACCAGTTGTTGTCCATTTGTTTGATGTGTTTGAGCTTTTGATTTTTGTCATTTCTGTTTTGAATTTTCCTCGAAGTTCCGTATTTTAGAAAGTTTACCTTTTTACTTCTTCTGTTGGACTGGTAGTCATTTTGGTTATCCTAAGCCCAGTAGAACAGAACTCTGATACAATTATAAAAGTTCTGACTGGTATTGGTTTTTGTTTTCATTTTCAACTATAATCTTACAAATTCCTTGTCCGCTTTTTTAGTTATACGTTTTTGTCCATTTTGTTAGTATAAGCTTTACAAAGTCAGACACATTATACAAATGTTTGCACTTATATGCATGTAGGTCAAACGCACTGCTGCGTGAATTAAATGTGTTTATATGTCAAGTTATTTTAAATCATTAAATCCAGCTTGAATACCATGTTGAAGCATAAGTCTACAATATCTATTTTGTACTTTATTTGTACAGGACACTGTGGAGTTTATATATGTCTAAGTGGTTGCCATAAATAGATTCTAATATAATGCAAAGTCAATATAGATATAAAAGTATGCACTATTTATAATTATGTCGACCTCAAACCCTACTCTGGGTCTGATCTACAATGTTCTGGTGTTCCCATTTTTAATAGAACTCGCACTATTATCCAAATATATCTTTGCAAACAATAATTTTATTCCTTTCATACACCAAATAAGTTAATTTGAAATAATTCTGTGTATTCAATAATGAATATATATTCGTTCACTGTGTTAAACGACGTGTGAGTTGCACTGAATACAAAACAAAACAGAAACAATGCTGAAATGTAAAACAATTATATATTTCTATTTGAAAAAACTATTTAAATATTTATTTATCTCACAAAAGCATTTATTTTTTTGTGAGTTATCACCAACTGATAATTCTTTGTGTGAAGACTAAAGTACCGATTTAAAATAATAGTACCCTTTTTTTAAGTCCAATTTGAAAATTGTCAGCAGTTTGTTAGTCGCTTGTACTTTATTGATCCATATGTAGTATTATTCATTACCGATAAAAGAGGGACGAAAGATACCAAGGAGACAGTCAACCTCATAAATCTAAAACAAACTGACAACGCCATGGCTAAAAATGAAAAAGACAAACAGAAAACCAATAGTACACATGACACAACATAGAAAACTAAAGAATAAGCAACACGAACCCCACCAAAAACTAGGGGTGATCTCAGGTGCTCCGGAAGGGTAATCATATCCTGCTCCACATGTGGCACCCGTCGTGTTGCTTATGTGATTACAAATCCGGTAAATAGTCTAATTCGGTAGGTCATATTCATGAAAGGAGGGGATTGTAGTTACGACGTAAGGAACATATCCGATATCATTTGTGAAACGGTTATTCCATAACGGTCAACCAACTCGTGATGGCGTCCGTAAAATTTACGAAGGGATGATTTCAATTTCACCATTTGGAACTCTTGGTTTAATAGCTTCCTTGTGAGCAGCAAACCTCTATCAAGAAAATCATGATAGGAAATGCAAGCACGGGAATCCTATCAAGAAAATATCTGTCTGTGCATTTGATCTTACGTTATTCGTTCACTAGCTACCTTAATAAGGAATACAATAGCAGCGAAAGATACTAGAGGGACATTCAACGTTATAGATCGAAAACAAACTGACAACGCCACTTAGCAACACGAACCCCATTAAAAACTGGGGTTGATCTCATTTGCTCCGGAGGATAAGCAGATCCTACTCCAAATATATTCCTCAATATGCTCATGTCTGGGTTTTATTTAGCACAAACCGCGTTACGTATACAGGGATGAACTGTACTTATGCCGGTTTTTTTCCTCGTTTACAATCGATCGTTTTCAGAAAGCCATGTGTTCTGAAAATTGAAAAAACTAAACAAAATTTTGTTTTCGAATATTACGTGTTGATAAAAAAAAAATCAAATACGGATATACATTTAATGAGAAGGCTTTGGCAAATCTTTGTATTTAAGTCTCGTCTTGACGAAAACTTGCGTTTGTCATTATAGTCATATAATTTATAAGAGGATTGTGATCATTGTTGTTAATCAATATGAGTAAAAATTCATTGAAAGATAAAAGGACTATAAGGGAGATAATTTGGGTCAAATGATAATTTAACAGTAATTCATCATTTCTGCACTTCTGTACTGTAGCTGGTATTGGCTCACAAAAACAGATAATTTTCGAACTGCGCATGTGTTGTATCATATTAACTCGCGGTCTCTTAATATTGTTTTGAAATGACAAAACGACTGATGATCACCTTAGAAACTTGTAGATTTCAATGTACTTGTCAAATACTAGAAGAATTATTCGAAGTCAAAGAGTATATTTGTACATGTGTCTAATGATTTATAAAATACTTGACTTTAGTTCACGGTCATTTTTGTTTACTTGGTTCACAGGTTTCATAAAAAAGGTCATGGTCGTTGATATAATCTGTAATTATTGATAATTCTTCCTTAATTCACGATTGTTTGTAGTAAGAAAACAAATAGGTGCTTCAAATAATAAAATTGAGAATGGAAATGGGGAATGTGTCAAAGAGACAATGCTTGTTTTTTTATTATTATTTAAAAGCAAATATATCAATGTTTATCGGTATGTCTCAATTCATACCATTTTAAGACAAATATATGGCAGCCACTACAATGTGTAGTATTATGCATTTGCCTGCAACATTAAAAACTAAGATGTTAACTTACGCATGCAGCGGGATCGCATACATGTACAAAAAATGTACTTGTCCCGAACAGTGTAAACCTTAAAATACGCATTATATTTCTCGTATCTCGTTTTTTAATATAATACTTAGATTAGACCGTTGATTTTCCTGTTCGAATTGTCGTACACTAGTCATTTTGGGCCCTCTATAGCTTGCTTTTTGGTGTGAGCCAATACTCTTTGTTGAATGTCGTACTTTGATCTATAAATAATTACATTAAATGTATGTTTCACTATGAAACGTTATTCTGATTGGCTAACTGTACATCACGTGTTATTCCTTAAGCAGTTGTATCACACAATAAAACTTTTCATTCATGATGACACGAGGTCCCACAAAAAAGTGCACTGGTAAATGAAATAAAAACTTGATAAAAGGCGTGTTTTCATGATCCTATAGGTAAAAATGTAATTATAAGTCTTGGATGCTTTTTTTTTTGTAACTTTATAGGGTTGTAAAAGCGTTGACCGTGCGCACATTTTTAGTATGAAGCGCTTCTGCGCTTCATACAAAATGTACTTCGGTCAACGCTTTTACACCCCAATAAATTTACAAAAAAGAGCATTCAATTCTTAAATGATAACGTTTCATACATTGTGACTTGAATGCAGAGTTGTGCATCAAAATAATGCCTTCATATACTAATAGAACGATCCAAACCTATTCAGTAATGAATACTAAAAATTAATAGTGTGGAAGTAAACAAATGCAAATATCTTAAACCCGCGTGGTAAACATGTACATGTACTTGTATGTAGTGACCAATTTATCATATTAATCTTAAATATGTAATTATCGATTCAAAATTACATCTACGCTTACGGTTCAAACTTGAACTCTCACAGCATGTTATGGACCCTTGTAAAAGCTATTCGAGGGGTCCGTAGGTTGCCTTTCGCATGACTAAGTGTCTGTCCCTCTCCATTATACGCTCATTAATTTTCCAGTGATGGTCTAAATTTCCCCAACCTTCTTCCTGGACTGCCTCAATTACAAAACCAAGATGTTGTATTATTGTTTATTTGATTTCGTCATGGAAATGCATGAAATATTTGCCACTCGACTTTTAGCAAGCAACAATCAAGCAATCAAACAAACTTTAAATAAACGTGTCTTCATTTCATATCAACCTTTTTAGCTGAATGTAAGATATAGGTTTTCTTTTCTTTGAGAACTGTACTGTGAAATATATATTGTAGCTGCTTATGGAACTACCATTTGATTTTTAGGGGGGGGGGGGGGGGGGGGGGGGCTAGGATGAAAAATTGTGTCCTGCCTTTTTTTTTCAGTCTATTCGGTCCTGCCTTTTTTTTTTTACTTAGCTTATCCTGACTTTTTTTACAACAATTGTCATCCTGCCTTTTTTTTTTTTGGCCAAGTTACTCATCCTGCCTTTTTTTTTTACTCAAAATCCTGTCCTGCCATTTTTTTCAAATTTCATCCTAGCCCGCCCCCCCCCCCCCCCATAAAAATCAAATGGTAGCTCCCTTAAATTTCCTTTTTTTTTTTACCTGACTCCCTTATTTTATATTAAAACTTTTACTGCCATGTTTTCGTCTTTTGATTAAGATATTACATAACTTTTATCTGTTTAAATAATTTTTGCACATGAATAACTAACCATTGTCTTGTTTAACACAAAATGCTACAGCATATGTTTTGTTCGGTACAAATCACGTAATTTCTGACTTATTAATTGTATCAAATCATTTCCCTACATGTTTATATACTAATCATCGGGTCTATGACCATTTGATATAATGAACCGATTGACATTAATAATATACATGCATATTTTTGTTTACTATATTTCTTGTTTGTATTATTTAACTTGGTGTTGATTGTATAACTGTTCTCGGCTACATGCAAAATAGCGCGTTTGGTTAAGTTTGCAACAGTGCGTTACTGGAGGTTGTTGGTACTCTTTTCAGACCACGTAGTAGAATCGTTTGTTCTTGTTTTATCATTCTTCTTTATACAGTGATAATAAATAAATGAATAGTAATGTACGAACTTACAAGAGATCAATAAAAAAATAGTGTCATGAACCATAAAATACAAAATTTTAATCATTATTTTTTATGGTTTTGGCCTTTAATATTAAACTTAAAGGTTTGGTCGAGGAAGTATCTAAGTATATAATCTCTTAACATATATAGTCTAGTTCGTCTTCATTTGAGTTTTTTCTTCACCTAGGTCATTTCACTAGATAAACTTTCCTGTATAACACTTTCAACATTGACATGTTTAAGCAGCAGATAATAATAAATCAATTTCAGCCCATAACTCATAAACTAGAATAATTGTACTTAATAGTATATCATGTGTGTATGAATCATATATAAGTTAACAGCTTGGTCTATTACAATGTATACATACAAAGGAAAAAATACAGTATATGTCTGTATAATAAAAGGATTAACAAGGTTCCTTGAGGTCAACCAGGCAATTGCATCCTTTTCTTAGAAGTAATTTGCATAATCTAGGAGAAAATCTGCAACATTTATAAGTTCAAAAAATCGGTTAAACCTTTGTACACGTTGAGTCAAGTTGATTGTCCAAGATCAAGAACTTTCAGGAGAAGAAGTATGATTTTTTTCTTGGGGAAACAACGTTGAATCAACATATAAAATGCGATTAATGAGTGATAGTGCGGTTGTCCAAGATCAAAAACTTTCACGAATAGATATTTTACGATTAATTTTCTCAGGAAAACCGAGCGACCAAATGAGAAAATAAAGGAATTAAGAGAAAAAAATATACACATAAAACATTCAAACAAGAATGTGTCCAAAGTACACGGATGCCCCACTCCCACTATCATTTTCCATGTTCAATGGACCGTGAAATTGGATAAAAAATATAATAAGGCATTAAAATTAGAAAGATAATATCATAGGGAACATGTGTACTAAGTTTCAAGTTGATTGGACTTAACTTCATCAAAAACTACCTTGACCAAAAACTTTAACCTGAAACATGCACTTTCATTTTCTATGTTCAGTGGACCGTGAAATTGGGGTCAAAAGTTTAATTTGGCTTGAAAATTAGAAAGATCATATCATAAGGAACATGTGTACTAATTTTCAAGTTGATTGGACTTCAAATTCATCAAAAACTACCTTGACCAAAAACTTTAACCTGAAGCGGGACAGACGGACGAACGAACGAACAGACAGACAGACAGACAGACAGACAGACAGACAGACAGACGGACGGACGAACGGACGCACAGACCAGAAAACATAATGCCCTCTACTATCGTAGGTGGGGCATAAAAACAATCTTTTAAGCTGTTGCTGCAACATGGAAAAAACCCAACATAATTACCATAAAGCACAGTTAAAATCATAGTTTTTTTTAAAACACATTTAAAAATTAAGTATTTTTTTATCCGTAATATATAATGTAAAATATGTGACTATGACTGACATCATGTTATATGCGTTGTTGTTGTTTATTTTTTTTAGCAGTGTCGTTTTTTGTTTTTTTTTGCCATGTGATTATGGACTTTTCGAATTGATTTTCCTCTAAGTTCAGTATTTTTGTGATTTTACTTTTTAGATATAAAAAGATAGAACTTGATCAATCATATGTACATAACTGAGATTTACAAAAACACTTATCTCCTAGCTTATTCATGTTTAATATAATTGAATTAAGAAAGTGTGTTTGTTAAATATTAAAGTTGAAACAATCTTCGCAAATGAATTTATTTTTTAAGAATCTAAAGCATTATGGGTAATATTTTCAAAACAAGTCACAATTTCAACCGTCCTGATATTTTTCTCAATGTCCAAGACATATTAATACATGTATTGATATCAAGGTAAATTGAACGATGTACTTAGTTGTTGTAAAACATTGCTTAATAAAGAATTGAATTATTACAAAAAACACCAAAAAAATCGGTTAAACCTTTGTACACGTTGAGTCAAGTTGATTGTCCAAGATCAAGAACTTTCAGGAGAAGAAGTATGATTTTTTTCTTGGGGAAACAACGTTGAATCAACATATAAAATGCGATTAATGAGTGATAGTGCGGTTGTCCAAGATCAAAAACTTTCACGAATAGATATTTTACGATTAATTTTCTCAGGAAAACCGAGCGACCAAATGAAGAAAATAAAGGAATTAAGAGAAAAAAATATACACATAAAACATTCAAACAAGAATGTGTCCAAAGTACACGGATGCCCCACTCCCACTATCATTTTCCATGTTCAATGGACCGTGAAATTGGATAAAAAATATAATAAGGCATTAAAATTAGAAAGATAATATCATAGGGAACATGTGTACTAAGTTTCAAGTTGATTGGACTTAACTTCATCAAAAACTACCTTGACCAAAAACTTTAACCTGAAACATGCACTTTCATTTTCTATGTTCAGTGGACCGTGAAATTGGGGTCAAAAGTTTAATTTGGCTTGAAAATTAGAAAGATCATATCATAAGGAACATGTGTACTAATTTTCAAGTTGATTGGACTTCAAATTCATCAAAAACTACCTTGACCAAAAACTTTAACCTGAAGCGGGACAGACAGACAGACAGACAGACAGACAGACAGACAGACAGACAGACAGACAGACAGACAGACAGACAGACAGACAGACAGACGGACGGACGAACGGACGCACAGACCAGAAAACATAATGCCCCTCTACTATCGTAGGTGGGGCATAAAAACAATCTTTTAAGCTGTTGCTGCAACATGGAAAAAACCCAACATAATTACCATAAAGCACAGTTAAAATCATAGTTTTTTTTAAAACACATTTAAAAATTAAGTATTTTTTTATCCGTAATATATAATGTAAAATATGTGACTATGACTGACATCATGTTATATGCGTTGTTGTTGTTTATTTTTTTTAGCAGTGTCGTTTTTTGTTTTTTTTTGCCATGTGATTATGGACTTTTCGAATTGATTTTCCTCTAAGTTCAGTATTTTTGTGATTTTACTTTTTAGATATAAAAAGATAGAACTTGATCAATCATATGTACATAACTGAGATTTACAAAAACACTTATCTCCTAGCTTATTCATGTTTAATATAATTGAATTAAGAAAGTGTGTTTGTTAAATATTAAAGTTGAAACAATCTTCGCAAATGAATTTATTTTTTAAGAATCTAAAGCATTATGGGTAATATTTTCAAAACAAGTCACAATTTCAACCGTCCTGATATTTTTCTCAATGTCCAAGACATATTAATACATGTATTGATATCAAGGTAAATTGAACGATGTACTTAGTTGTTGTAAAACATTGCTTAATAAAGAATTGAATTATTACAAAAAACACCAAAAAAAATCAATTGGGTAACAATGCAATTACCCATAAACCATCGGATTCTGAATTGGGAATTTTTGAATCCTGAAAATTTCTTCAATTAAAGGTTTTCCCTTGTATTCTGAATTGGGAATTTTAAATCCTGGAAATTTCTTCAATTAAAGGTTTTCCCTTGTATTTTGAATTGGGAATTTTGAATCCTGGAAATTTCTTCAATTAAAGGTTTTCCCTTGTATTCTGAATTGGGAATTTTAAATCCTGGAAATTTCTTCAATTAAAGGTTTTCCCTTGTATTTTGAATTGGGAATTTTAAATCCTGGAAATTTCTTCAATTAAAGGTTTTCCCTTGTATTCTGAATTGGGAATTTTAAATCCTGGAAATTTCTTCAATTAAAGGTTTTCCCTTGTATTTTGAATTGGGAATTTTGAATCCTGGAAATTTCTTCAATTAAAGGTTTTCCCTTGTATTCTGAATTGGGAATTTTGAATCCTGGAGATTTCTTCAATTAAAGGTTTTTCCTTGTATTCTGAATTGGGAATTTTGAATCCTGGAGATTTCTTCAATTAAAGGTTTTTCCTTGTATTCTGAATTGGGAATTTTGAATCCTGGAGATTTCTTCAATTAAAGGTTTTTCCTTGTATTCTGAATTGGGAATTTTGAATCCTGGAGATTTCTTCAATTAAAGGTTTTCCCTTGTATTCTGAATTGGGGAATTTTAAACCCTGGAAATTAAATTTCTTCAATTAAAGGTTTTCCCGTGTATTCTGAATTGGGGAATTTTAAACCCTGGAAATTTCTTCAATGAAAGGTTTTCCCTTGTATTCTGAATTGGGGAATTTTAAACCCTGGAAATTAAATTTCTTCAATTAAAGGTTTTCCCGTGTATTCTGAATTGGGGAATTTTAAACCCTGGAAATTTCTTCAATTAAAGGTTTTCCCTAGTATTCTACGAAATGTCCGTTTTATAGAACAGCCAGTCACGTAACACCAGCTGTTATTAAACATGGTTTCATTCACAATTATTTTGTAAACATATACATATAATATATTGATTGATGATGCAATATTTCATCATAAGTATAAAGATTTAGTCGCAAATCTGTTTGTGGTTGTTTTATTTATTTTAGGACATATCTATACATCGAAGGGTTCAAGAAGCTGGAAGGAAAACGGCCATGCGACATCTGCCTACAAGTCCATGTACATTTTATATATATACAGTATATAGACTGCTTATGCAACGACATGTTTCGTCATTATGATTTAACCGCTTATATGATTATAATAAGAAATTAAGATACAACGTAATAGGTAAAGTAATATACCGCATAAAAATAGCAAAGCAACTTAACAACACATGTTTTGATTTCTTTCAAAAAACCTTTTTTTAAAAACTACATTAGGTTCGTAAAGGGGGCTCGCGGGTCTAAATCAATTTGTTTTCCTAATATAGGATTTCTCTATATTTTTTCATAAATGAACTTTATCATATACTTAATAGAAAAATGAAATAAAAATATGGGGTTACCGTTCATTTAAGCTCACAATCTGCCTCCGAAAGAAGCATACATTTTTGTTAATGTCCCTTTTGCCTGTTGAACTAATAGGAGATATAAAGGTAATATCGAAATAAAAAAAGAACTAAATTACAGAAATCGCTAAAATTTTACAATTATTTAGTTTATGTAAACCTTATTTGAAAACAATAAAAAAAAAATATACATGTAGGTCACCGATGAGTTAAAGAAGATACTTCAATCTTAAGGCCAAAAAATGGCATTTTTGCACCAAAGGGAGATAATTTGGAACTTTTTCAATGATAAAAACATTTTAAAAGTCATCTGGGGCAAAACCGAATCGATTTTTTTGGTTGATTTTTGTACAATACCTAGTGTTTATAAAACTGATTTGTATCAAATAAAAAATTTCAGATAAAGTGCGTGTATTTTTGGATTTTTTTTATAATTTTGTCAAAGGGCGAAAGTAAATAGTTTGTTATTATAAATATTCTGATGAAAATCAATCGATCCAAATTAATTTAAGTCAAGGGTTTTAATTGATATACCACCCTAATATAAAACGAACAATTAATGCGGCAATATTTAGAGATTGACTAATCGGAAAGAAACTGTTCTATAATTCATCGTTTCAGAATCTAATGCATTCTAATGCGTAATATTAAAGTTTTCTTTTTACACCCGAAGTGTTGACTGGAGTTGATAAAATATGAAACATGTAATAACCTTTTCACTTTTAAAACCTTGCAGTCAAGCACTATAGATATAGCGGTTGCACGGGATGTAAAGATACAGTCAAGTCAAACAAAAATTGAACCGTTAAATCCGATACCGTATGTAAAAAGGTTGCTTTTAGCCCTTTATATACATGTAACTCTTTGAGGTGTCCAAATTCGAACGTTGCAAGACGTTCAAACAAACAGCTATCAATCATATTTTTTTTTGTGATTTGATTCTGATTATCTTCTTTAATTCAGACATGTTTAACAACACGTGCACGTCAGTCAGCAATTCCATTTCATTGATAATGGGAACTCTATGTTATTTTGCACGTTTTCCAAACATTTAAATATGTTTTTAAACGGTTTTTTAAGAGAAGTTACTAAATTGTTGATCATTCCATACGTCAAACATTTCCTGTTCATATCTAAAAAAAAAATTGAATAGGAAATAATACAAATATGTGTCACTGGGCGTCAATAGCTAGATTTATTTATTACATTTTATTAGTACATATATGATGATAATCATGCAGTAATTTTTTTTTTCTTCATCTTTTAATATTTTTTAATTGGTCGTTGCAGGAATATAGAATGAAATTCAAAACAGTGTGGCTGTGGCCATTGATTGACACATTAAATTCATCCATTGACTGGGACAATTTAGGTGAACGTTTGTATGTAACGACCACTGCTCACTATGTACTTTTTAAAGACACTTAAACTATGGGGTCACCAAAGGTTCTCAACACCTTAATAAAGTAATTCGAAAAATTAATCAGAAATAACACGATGTTTCATTTATACCAATTATATAAATCAAAACATAAAGGTTATTCCTGATTAATTTTTTGAATTATTTTATAATTAAAGGCGTTAAGAAACCTTTGGTGACCCCACAGTTTAAATGTCTATCGTAGGTACGTCGTTAACAGTGGTCGTTACAGACAAACGTTCACGTAAATTGTCCCAGTCAATGGCTGAATTTAATGTGTCAATCAATGGCCACAGCCACACTGTTTTGAATTTCATTCTATATGTTGTTCCCAGGTTGTTGTTGTGGTTTTTTTTCCTTTCCTGACCACTTGACCTTGGCATAAATATGATACATATTTTAACAATTATAAAATACAAATAAAAGATCATTGACTTATATATAACACCAATATTGACATTTCTAATATATGAGTGGGTGCAATAGTAAATATTTCTTAAACTGAGTGTTTATATATGTGACTGACCTCTCGGTTTTACTAATAACAAGGAAAGTATAATATTATGGTATTGTGTCATTGACCACTGATCACCACTGCTAATAAATTCCTGTAGTTGAAAATACACAAAAAGAATAATACTGCCACGGGTCAATGACTGGTGTGGGAACATTAAAACATCAAATCTGAACTAGATGCACTCTTGACATACTCAATGCAATATTAGAATGTTCGTTTTACGGCGACCTACAGTTGTTCACATTGTATCCTGCGGTCTTTAGTGCGATTGTTGACTCACTGAATACTAATTGTCTTAATATATTTATTTTGGTACTTAGCTAGATGTTTTACAGAGCTTGGTTTAAGGGTCTGTGTAACACTTTTAACAATTCAAAAGCTAAAAAAAAATTAAAATTTTCGTTTTGGGATTTTTAGTCTAAGTTTGAAATATCAACATTCCGAGTAAATTTTTGAAATTTTAAAATTTTTACCCAGTAATCAAAATTTTTTAAACTCGTATCAAAATTTAATAGTTTAGATATTTAATCAAACTTTAAAAATACTGAATATAACGTGCAGTTTTGTATCATTTCTCTTGAGTTTGAATTCTTAGAATCAACTGGATAGTATAATATAATCACAAGTCAACGTCAAGTAGTACATTTACACGTAAAAATCAAACGAAAAAAAGAAATTACTGTCAAAATAGATATAACATGTTACGACCTATGATTACATGTATCATAATGTTTAAACCGCATTAAATGAATTCTATTAAGTAAAATATATAACTAGTGGATGTGCAAAATCACGTACAATCACGAATGATATGTTTCTGTGCACTAAACACGCGCTTCTGGAATAACTGGAATTAATGGCGTACATGTACGCTGTGACAGTGTGTATTTACACGCTCCCTATAGTGTGTTATCCAATGGGAGGTGATGATTCGAATTCCCATCGGCATTCAGTTCCCATAACCACGTGGATTGACAGATATTGGTAAACACGTCCTAATTTATCAATTTGTATTTCATAGATACCAAAACATATTTCTACAAATTTAAATGAATTTGGCATCAGTGTTTAATTACATAATGCGTTGATAGTAAACAGGCGAACATGATTGTAAACATGCACAATACAATTAGGTTTTCGTGTTTGTTTAATTTTTGTTTCTTAACTTTTATGATACATGTAATGTTGTGGTTATATTTTCTGAAAGCACATATACATAAATTACCTCCTTTAAAACATTACAGCATCACAAATCAGATCTCCTATTTTTTTATCCATTTTGGTTTATATCTGCCCTGAATAGTCAAAATGAATTAATGTTCGCTTAAACAAAACTTTTTAATTTATTTTTCGTCTGTAATTTGTGTGTCACATGTGGAGCATAATCTGCTTAAAGGGAAAATTCACGATTTTTTACTTATGGTTTAAATATGTTCATTATGACATAATAGATATATTCACAAAGTTTTATCGCTATATGTGCAGTAATAAAGGAGAAATTCAATAATTAATGAAAAAATATTAACTACTTCCTGTAGGTCGTGACGTTTTCTCCTGGTTTTTGCATGCCGGGATTTAAAATACAATCATTAAAAGTCTTGTTTTTTAACTATATTTTAACGTTATCGTAAGCGCGCCGATGACTAATGCTATATCTAATAACCATCCGATAATAAGAAAATAAAACGCACAGATGTGCAGTTGTACACATTCATGAGATAATTTTTCTATATTTCCCTAAATATATAGGTTTACGCTTATTGACCTTTTACTATCTACGTTATTACTAGGTTGATGCGATGTGTGTATTATTCTCCGACAATACTTGTGAAGGTAAAATGCTATTTGCAGATTGGTAATTAGCTTGCCCTCTAGGGCACTCCGTGCCAGGTGCGACTGTCTATTCGGATCAGTGGATTGTAAGACAGGATGTCGCGTTTAATACACAAATTTAAAATACATTTTCAAGGTGTTGACAAATACAAGTGAATCGCCGTGGAATTATTTAATTATATTTGATGCTATTATTTTATTTGAATTCAAATAAGTAACTAAACTAAAAAATTAACCGGTTAAAGTATGGAAATTAAATTTAGTTTTCGGAATAAAATGATATACACTCGTACGATTTATTTATGTTTTTTAAAAAGGGAAAATAGAACTAGTTTTACAAAAGCATTTTAATTGTCTTATAAAGGCAAACAATGTACGGGAACACTTAAATTTAGACATTTGAAAGCCATGATCAAAGATTGGTATTACATTTTTACTTCTAGCGTTTGGCATTAGATTTTAGCTGAGACTACTATAACACAGTCTCAGATTTAAATGAGGTCGGAAGGGTTAATCTTATGAAAAATAATTATCTGATATCATTTGGATTATGGAAGGAGCTATACTATAAAAATACATAAATTTATTACCAATACACTCGAGATCAAAGGTTGTTAATTTTGCTGTTCAAGTTAACTTTTACTCACATATTTTTATATTTTGATTTGAGCGTGCTTGTTTTTATATGACATTTATTTCAGTTTTCTTATCTCGTTAGACGAAAGCAAACCTGCACAGTATATTCTGCATTTGTATAGTCCGAAGTTTACAAATTGATATTCTTAGTTCACATGTTAAATCAGAGATATATAATACATTGTATTATATGTCTCTGGTTAAATGAATGAACAGTTATTAAAATAAAACGGCATTCATTTCAAAATAGACCACTGTTTTCTAGAGTGAAAATGAAGTCACATATGTGAGGATAAAAACTAGACGAATTACTTATTTGAAATAACGGGACTAAAAATTATATATAAAAACGGAAGAACAGGTGCTGAAATATAAATAAAAGTAAAATTGAAATTAGATAAAAGTGGGATAATCTATACAATCACTCTTAAAAAAATTGTTAGATTTTGTACACAGGCCGTATATCACGGACAGTTTTATATTGGTATGGTATATTTTATAAATTTTACCTGTGCACACCTGGTTCACTCGCGATCACGCATGTGATTCATTGACCTTGTTCATTGTGTATTAAATTAAACAAGCCTGCCAGGAAGTCGACCGTTAGAATACCCGAATATGTCACATTTACAATACCCCGGTAATTACCTGTATTAAGCCATGCTGATTACAAGAAGACAAGTTTTTGAACGTGGGTCAAGTTAGGTAAAAACCCAAAATAAGCAAAAAATATACGTTAGAAAAAAAAGCATTTAAAAAAAAACTTTTACATAGGAGATAAATCTCAATTTATAATTAGTATCTCCGGACTTTTTTTCACTTTATTGAGACTACTTTAACATTATTATAGCATAATTCATGCAATGGTCTTGAAAACTATGAAGACTTCTTCAGCTTCCATTACTTGGTCGGGTAGAAAATCCATCAGCTTGACCAGTCATATTAACACTGATTAACGGACATGTCATGCCGTGTACTAGGACTTTGTGGTAATTAGATATCCGTGGTCATTAGTTTTCAAGATGGCGTCTTGCCGAGAATTTAGAGTCGATTTTAAAAATCTAATAACTCACTTATCTAGACAAATAAAGCTTTAATATTTTGAGAATATGCTTATTTATTTAGGATGATCATAATATCAAATTTTTATTTTTTTGCGAATTTTCCCTTTAACCTTCAAGATCACGTGAGAACACACCCAGCTTTTGGATAGGGCTCGTGTTGCCCAGTCTTTAGTTTTCTATGCTGTGTTTTGTTTACTATTGTTTGTCAGCTTCACTTTTTCCTTTTTAGCTATATGGCCTTATCACTTAATTTTCGACTTAGGTGTTTGAATGTCTAACAACTTGCTTTATCTTCAAAATAATGAACAAAATAATAGATATACAGCAACAAATGATAACCACTGAATTACAGGCTTGGGACAGGCACATATATAATGTGGCTGCAGGGGTCAATATGTTGACGGGCGCTCACCACCACCCTTTTGTAAGCTTGGACAGTGAAATAGCAAAGTATACGTATGCAAATTAGTTGTAAAGAACTAGGCTTTGCTCATTGATGAAGGCCGTGCGGTGACCTATGGTTGTTAATTGCTGTGTCATGTTGGTCTCTTGTGGAGATTTGTCACGTTGGCAATCAAACCATGCACATCGTCTTTTTTTTTATTAACTCATTAATAGATCGATACAAAGCAGACTAACAGTGTTTGTATTTGTCCATCTGATGAGTTAAGTATTTTTTAACTGATTTTGTTAGTTCGTTCTTATGTTGTACTGTTATACCACTGTCCCAGGTTAGGGGAGGGTTGGGATCCCGCTAACATGTTTAACACCGCCACATTCTGTATGTATGTACCGGTCTCAAGACAGGAACCTGTAATTATTCAGTGGTCGTCTATTGTTTATGTGTTACATATTTGCTTTTCGTTAATTTTTTTGTTCATAGGTTAGGCAGTTAGTTTTCTCGTTTGAATTGTTTTACATTGTCATTTTAGGTCTTTTATAGCTGACTATCCGGTCTTGGATTTGTTCATTGTTGAAGGTCGTACGGTGAATTATAGTTGTTAACTTCGATAGTGGAGAATAGTCTCATTGACAATCATACCGCATCTTCTCGTTTATATAATCAAGTAACAAGTACATGTATACAGACGAAGAGTAGGACTACCGGCAGTTACTGACATCTAATCCAAAGCAAATAACAACTAATAAAAAAATCATGTTTCTAAGACTAGTACAGTATCAATCAGTGCACATCCAACATCCAATGCATTAAGAGTTAAGACATTCCATGATAATCAAACAGAGAAAAAAACATGTCATTGACCTAGCCAAATTACCGCTATCGACAAATTATAGAAATTTCACGAACGTGCGGATGTATACATATTTATATAACAATTATCAAATTAAATTAATACTGTTAAAAAAATTGATATTATATTAATAATATCTTATGTCATATGAAAAAAAAAATAGAATGGTGTATATATATATCCATCCATAACACAAAATGTACATACAAAAAAGGCAAAGGAACAGCGCTTGTGTTGCTGTTCTTAACTCATAGTCACAGCAAGCCCTTCAAAACAGATCGAAAACTTTCACCGTATTGCACGTTTAAACACCAGTGTGGGCCCAAGGCATATTTGGTATGATTAGCATCAGTTCTATATTGAAGATACATTTAAGAAGTATAATTCATCTGCATTGACTGTTTATTTTTTTTTTTCAAGATGACTGTTATTTAGAGGCAATTTGGGATTGCTTGCAATACAAAATATAGTAATATTTGTTATTGTGTTTGTATGAATCATTCAAATAATAAACAAACGCAGAAAATCAACTGATTATACATCTACATGTATAATAGGTTATAAAAATGGCACAGGGAAGTGAACCGTTTAATAAGAGGACTACACTCAGCTAATTAAACATTTAACCAATGTAACGAAAATGTAGGGGAAATAAGTCTACGAACCTTAAAGTTTGTCTGTGTTAAAGTGCAAAAGTTGTATTTTGTAAATATGACATGCAGGCTCCACGTTGTCATATAGATATAAGAAAATGTGGTATGAGTGCCAATGAGATAACTTTTCATCCAAATTACAATGTGTAAAAGGTAACCCATTATAGTTAAAGTATGGCCTTCAACACGGAGCCTTAACTCACACCTAACCGCAAGATAAAAAAGGGGCTCAAACAGACTAGTGTAGATCAATTCATACAGGTAAGCATGTCGTGTATGAAAAAAGAAGCTACAATTATCCATTATTAATGCAATTTCACAGTTTAGGAATAATTTGATGTTGCATGAATGCAAATCTTTGGTAACCTCTTTTGAGGTCTTATGGTTTGACTTGTGGCAATTAAGAGCTTGACCTACTGATATTGATCTTAGTACATTATTGTGGGTATAAATGAAAACAAAATATGAATAAAAGATGATGTGACGTAAATGCCAACAAAACAGTGACTAAGCAAACCTAAGAAATCTTTAAGAAAAATAAATGCATAATACACAGTAAACCATACCTCGATATTTTATTTTAGTGTTTTCCAATATCTCTTTTTCTTTCATTAATCTTTGTTATGGAGTATTTGTGTTCCGAATGACCACGAACATCTTACCGTATATATTAATCGTCGTAGCCACAATACCCTCCTCTTTCCTTTATTGTGACACTTCTGAGTATCATGGAATTTGTATAGTACAATAAAAATAGAAACCGACAAAACCACGGTATATATACAAAATGAAAAACAACAAACAACAGTCTGCCAAACACTCCAATATCTCTCTTTATGAGCAACTAGATCCCCAAAATAATTTGAGTGATCATTTCAGTTGTTTCGGAAGGGTAACTAGATCGTGCTTCCCATGTATCACCCATCGTGTGACTCATCTTTATTAATAAACAACAAAGACAAATGATTTTTTTGGAATATAAGTGAAAATAAAATGAAAGATGAACATTTTATTAAGAGAAAATCATTAGAATTATATGTGTAGGTAATTGTTCAATGTTTTCCATCAATTATCGTCTGTTGTTTTTATCATATACCCTTCCCGAGCCCCGTGTTACTTCGGATATTAAGTACGCCTTATAAGGCGAATGTTAAAACTTCTTACATTCTTGTTCTAGTGTTTTAATATCTAGGAGATGATCTATATCGAAACATCATAATCACCTTGATATTTTTTAGGTATAAATATCGATTTACGACATTTGAGATTGCCAAAATTAAAATTTCTGTAACTAAAAATATAGCAAGTTTTCAGAAGAAGCCACAAAAAGATCATTAATATGTCAGCACCGTTCTATAATTACACAACACGAATACCTTTTGAAATTGGTATCGTGGCTTAACGCCTTATATATTTAATAAAATTGTGTACAGGCAGTATGAATTTACCGTTGAAGTTTGTTGAAGTTCGTGGTCAACATAAATTAAATAGATGACATTCTAAGTCACTCGATCTCGTGTCACGGAAAAAATAACATTAAAATCGGATAAATAAGTTCACCTTATAATGGATTCAGATTTATTCGCTGCTACTGATAACTAGTTAAAAGTCCAATTTCAACTAATTAACAGATTTTTGTTCGAAGACTAAATGTCGGTTAGTTTACTTTATAAGGTATTCAGATTTAGCATTCATGTTAGTCTTAGAAAAACATGATCTCAAAGAAAATAATTTGTCTCTTCAATATCTTGATTGCAATAAAATTTACAGATCTGTAATGCATCAGTATTTTTCAATGGTATTTTCTAAGGCAGTGTACATGTATTTGTAAATCGATTCTGTAATAAATAAATTTGGTGTATTTACTGTCTTCTGATTGGTTAAAAGAATTAGCTTTATTTTCAATGTTATCAATTTTTAAGGCGACACGCCCACTCTAACGTTGTGTATTCATACGCAAACATCTGTGTACGTTGTTATTCGTATTAATATACATCTTTCAGCCTTATTTTTGATAGAAATTTATTTATAATGAATGGCAATAATTTATTTTGAATTTATTGAACCATAAAATTAATTTTTGACTCTTCACATTTAACATAATCCGCTTCGCGGATTATTCAATGTGAAGAGTCAAAAAATAATTCTATGGTTCAATAAATTCAAAATTCGCGGATTATTCAATGTGAAAAGTCAAAAATTAATTCTATGGTTCAATAAATTCAAAATAAATAACAGCCATTCATTAAATATTTATTAAAATTACAAATACTTCACACCCTTTATCATGGCCGCCTCATTTTATAGGCAACAATTGGTCGAGTTGTTTGCGTCATGAATATTAATGAACATTGGACATTTGACATTGGACATTCGCGGAGTGCTTCAGACCGATCATATCAAATGCGTTTGCATGCAAGTTTACAATACATAATTCACGGATGGTAAAAGAAAAAAAATAACAAGAAAAACATTTTGAAGCGGAAATTGACAGTCAATTATTTGTATCAATTTCAAAATGAGAAATGTTTAAAATGAATTTCATTATTTTTTTTATGTTGTAATAAATTTGAGTAAAATTCTTAGTTATCATGAAATTTGTTTGAAAGGAAGGAACATGAATTATTAGTTATTGTTTGGTCCATTACGAGAAGAATCGTATCCTGTTGTTAAGAGTATGAAAATGAAAATGGAGATGGGGAATATTGTAACGAAACTGGGGTACTGTCTAGGCGACCTTAACCCATACTTTCTATAAACTAGACAGCAACCCAACTTTTCATTTAATCTATCTCGAGGGTAGGTTCGGCCTATGCTTTCGCTCTAGGACTTCTATAATAGTGATGCCCGACTAGAATATTTTAAAGAGTTTTATTAGGTATAATTTTTACCGGTCTATGCCACCAGTTTATAATTCATTTAAAATATGTGTTCTGGAACAAGATGTCTCTGATGTTCTGTACTCTCCAAGTCTCAGTTAAGTGTGACTTCTGGATTCTAATACCAAAGGTAAACAAAGAAGATCTAGTCTACTCAGAGGGCCAACCAGATCCTAACCTTTGACCTTGACCGCAGTCATGCTATCCTAGTGTAGAACTTGGTGAACAACTGAAATGACAATCTGGACTGTTACCAAATATAGGATCTGGCAATATCAGTTTACCAGAGAAACCAGTCCTAACACTACAGTTAGGGTAGTAGCCGAGTAATATACTGCACCTCTAAAAATATGTCTAGGTATTTTTATTGCTCAAGTATGAAGTACCGTCCTACACTAATTCTATATTATAGATCTGTATGGGTTGGAGTAAAACTAAAACATTTCCCATAAACCTAAAGGTAAACAATAAATAAAGGGGCAGACAGACAGACGGACCAAATGTAAATAGCCCGACCCAACAAGTGTGGTCGTTTCAAGTACGACACCACAAAAATAACAGCCTTTTAAAACAAATCTATTTCAGAATTTCCAAACCCGTAGTTGGATTTATATACCAAATACACCAGCAAATACCAGAAAATAAATATCCAAAGGGAATCTAAGACGACATAAGACTCGTTCTGTCCTGAATATGCTTTCACTTAAATAATCTGTAATCAGCAAACCATGAAACGCAGACTCATGGGAGGTTCAAAATCTAGGTTGTTACCAATACCAAGGGAAGTAATCAGGACGAGTTTTAATCGAAGGATCAATTCAGGCAAGGGACAAGGCGTTTCTCTGCAATAAAATAATTCAGTAAGATACAACTTTTATTAGACAACACGCATATGAATCAGCTGCACATTTAATAAGTTACAGTTTTGCGAGTCAATGGTCTATTTCTGCAGTCTATAACAAGATTTCTTAGACCAAGAAAATAAATTCTTTCAGTATCCAACTTTCTTTAACGACTCACTCTGCCGTTCTGATCAGGGCTTGCATATGGATTTCGCTTGTTAACACTTTAATACTTAAATTTACCGTCCTTAAGTTCAAGTCATAGATTTGAGTCACTCACGTGAATGCCAACAAATAATGACTCCGAACTTTTACTTGCTTTAACCCGCAAGTTATAAATAACTTTAACCTTAACAACTGAACAGCTGAACAGTTAACCGAATCTCGTTATTCGCCAACTGACAACTTTTATTCAGTTCAAAGAACTTTTCAAAAACTCAACTCATAATTTAACCAGCGAACCGCTTTCTAAATAATTCACGCCTCAACACGTAAATATTCAAAGTTTTCCGCTAAATCTCCAATGCAAACCGTGATCAAAAACCAGCCAGTTTTAGTCACTCAAAATATGTACATGAAAATCATAGGAGGGGGAACTTCTTACCTAAAAATACTGTAAAACACCTTTTCTTCAATACACTAATTATAGTATAAAAAAATAGCGCGCGATTCCTACCGAGACCACTTCCAAAAATATCGCGCACATGGTTGAAAATTCCCCTTTTTACCTTACATCTATACACCTGGAAATCTGGGCTGAGAATGATTTCTAGCAGACAATATCTGCACGAGCTAAATTTTCCCCGGGAATTCAATCGCGCTCTCCGATTGGTTGAGAAGGGAAAACATTTTTAATGCTAATGCGAGGTTCATTACGTCACTAAAATTTAATGAATGAAATAAAAATCGGAAAGTAATAAAATAATAATAAGCAATCTTTCTGGGAAAATAATTAAAAATAGTAATAATGAAATAAATAAATGAACCAAATAAAGTGACCCACAAACGTTACATTACCCCCTTTCCCACAGAACAGATATGTCCGCATATCTGGCAAAATCCATGTGCTAGTTAACGCGCGCTGCTATGCAAAGCTGGTGGTCTCGGGTACAAGAAATCAGAATTTTCAATTAAGATTAAAACATCTCCCCTCCTGAAATATACAAATAATTATACAAGCTGAAAAATATATTTACTCCACATTATTACGAAAAAATATATCTCAGCCACCACCAACCACTCCACATTAAAATGTATATAATTATCTATAATAAGTGACAACAAATGGCATTATTGATTTTTATTTTCTAAGAGAAAGCTTAACAGCTCTCTTTAAGGAATAATAATAAGTCCTCATTTTGGTTTTATTCAAATGGACACCATCTGTTGTCAATAGAAATTTTGATGTCAACCTCTTTGGTGTCCAATACACTAGAAAATCTTTAAACTCCCTTTTTGTCAAATTTACAAGTTCCAGATTAATCTGGGCTCTTCTGCCTGCATATACAGACCTTGAAACTCTAGTTTTCAACCTATGAAACAATTGAACTATAACCACCTTCTTTACATTTTTAGACTTTAAATGTCTCAAAAACTTTTTAAAAGTCTCTATAAAAGTATTAACCATGAAATTATGGTTATCTATGTCATTACCTCCAATTTGTAATATTACTATTGTAGGAGAAAAATTAGTGATCAATCTTTGAAAGACATGATCTTGTATCATATTGCACAATTTTGTACCACCTTTACCATACATAATACCATTAATATAAGTAATACCAAAGTTGGTTGACATCCTATTCATTTTACAATAATTAGATAATCTTCGAATATAACTATGTCCCAAAGTAAGTACAGTGGGATTCATTTTTAATCTTTAAATCTATTTTCCCAATATAATTTTAATATATCTTTACTTTTGGTTTCTGAAATTTAACCCTGAAAAATAAATTGTAAGGCGATATTAATATTGAATTAGTCATGATTAACTGAAATAACTTCTATTTATAATTACATTATGTTTTTCTTAAAATAAAGAAAACGAAAGTCCTTGTTCAACACCTGATTCCTAGCGAAAAAAGTTCATCTCCACCAACACGAAATCAGTGTAAGCGTTGAATAATGATAAAGATCTGACGCACTTCCAAGATTTGTAGGTATTTTTTTCAAACCAATGACACAAGTTTACGGATAAAACAATGAATATATTTCCCTTTGATGAGTTTACGGATAAATTTCCCTTTGATGATAATTACCATGGTTTTAGTCCGTAATAAAGTTATCAGCCGGACTCCGAATGTTCTGAAGCCATTTCTCCAGATACTTCTAGTCGTCTTGGTATGGTAAGTTTAGATACTTCGATTCCCGGCATCGGAGCCATTTAGATACTTCTAGACGTCTTGGTATGGTAAGTTTAGATACTTCTAGACGTCTTGGTATGGTAAGTTTAGATACTTCTAGACGTCTTGGTATTGTAAGTTTAGATACTTTGTATAAATGTCTTTTATACAATCGCCTCAGTTTGAGACTAAAACGATTGATAATACGTATTTTGTTGTACAAAGCAATTAATTTTCAAAAACTTGGATACAGTTCAATTCTAAATAGGACATGCTGCATGGAGTAGGCTGGGTAACACCTCATAAAATCTATCTGTGGTAATTACCTCCTCCAACACCTAACTGTTGGTTAGTCTTCTTGCGATACATAAATATCAGTCATACCAATTGAGTGAATTTCCACCATAGAATTTTACCGTGATATTAATCCTGGTTTCACATAGATTCACAGACATTTTCAAACACAATTTCCTTTAAAATAGCTTATAGCAACAATATTGTATGAATATCGGTTGAATTATAGGCACTAACTGGTATATTTCGCACAAAAATTAACTTGTATCTTTCATGGATTTGATATTACACGATGGAAGTGTTAGATAGGACGCACAGACGTGTTTATGGAGACACCACGATCCACCATTTATCCAGCGTTGTAAACCACGAACAGATGTTGAACCCTTATCCCTTATTATTCATAATTAAATATATATAATAAATGAAAGTTCCAACTATTTGAATTTATATCACTAACAAGAACTATAATATTTGTCAAATTAAACTGTCGTGAATTAAAAAATTAGCTTTTAATAGGATTCAGTCATAGAATCTGAGCAAGAAAAAGAACATCAAATTTCAGTTGAAACCTTCATTCAGTACTATCGTATTAACAAAAAATAAAAAAAATACATCATCATTACACTAATACCTATATTACTCGTCTGGCTTGGAATGGATTTTATTTCTCAATTTTAGAAAAAAAAAATAAAAAAAATAATTGGGTGTTGGCATGGACATCAATACAAACAACCAATTTTCAGTTGAAGCAAGTTAATACATCATCTCAAAAGAATTCCTTCTACTATGTTCCAATTCAAGATCACAGGAGGAATTAAGTTTTTCTTTCATTCCAAGCAGACATAAACCTTATCTTATGTTAATATCTATAATTATGTGGAGTTTACAAAACTTAGTGGTGTGGCAGCGGTGGCTAAGAAAATAAAAACAAATATATACACATAAAAACAGCTGACAAGACAACTACAAAACAGGATTCTCAGTCCAGCTCAGTATATTTAGTTTAATAAAAGACATAATCTCTAAATCGCCTAGGAGGAAGTCGCCTACGTCTGCCGGGTATAGATGGTGGGGTTTGGGGTTGCTGATCGAACACACCCTCTTCATTCCCACTCTCATCATTACTCATATCTTCAGTTTCTGAACCCTCGTCTGAAGAAAGGGGTCTTTGAGGAGGGCTAATAATAGGCTTTTTAACCAAAGTCCTATCAGGGTGAGGAGTAACATAGATCTTTAACCTATTATAATGGACTATTCGCTTAGCAAGAGAACCTTCAAGTTGGATCATATAATTTGCATCAGACAATTTCTTGACTATGCGATATGGTCCTACCCAAAATTTTTGCAACTTTGGGGACAGTCCCTTCTTTTTACGAGGTGTAAATAACCAAACCAGATCATTTTCCTTGTAGGGTTTCCCAGACTGCTTCAAGTCATAATTGACTTTCTGCCTTTTCTGTTGTGTTTTCATATGACCTCTGACAATATCATACGCTTTATTGATGTTGTCCTGTAATTTCCCTATATATTCTATATGGGAGGGTGGACTTGAGGGTAAAGGTTCATGTAAAAGGGTCAGGGGAATATTAATTTCCCTACCAAACATAAGTTTGTTTGGGGTCATTCCAGTAGTTTCTTGAACACTGGAGCGTATTGCCATTAGGGCAAATGGTAACCACTCATCCCAATCGGTTTGACCTTCATCAATATATGAAGCAATAACATTTTTTAATGTATGGTTCATTTTCTCCACTAGACCATCTGTCATTGGATGATATGAACTGGTACGAGTCTTATGGATACCAAACAGGTCACATAATTGTTGAAAAAGCCTCGCCTCAAAACAAGGTCCTTGATCACTCAGAAAAATTCTGGGCACACCAAAGCGGGAAATAAATTCTTTACAAAAATAATCGAGCAACTGTGCAACTCCCCATATCTGGAATTGGATAAGCTTCGACCCACTTAGTAAAATAGTCCATGAGTACCAACACATACCTATTTTTAAACTTTGTAATGGGAAAAGGACCCGTAATATCCATAGCTACCCTTTCCAAAGGTTCCCCTACCCTAATATTCTCCATTTCTGCCCTATTTTTCCTTGGAGGGTTTTTCCTAGCACAACAAATTGGGCAACTTTTTATCCAATCAGTTACATCACTTTGCAAATTAACCCAATAAAACCGTTGACGTACTTTCTGGACAGTTTTTGTTATACCCAAGTGGCCACCTGAAACGTCGTCATGTGCCAGAGTCAGAATTTTCTGTCTCAACTTCTTAGGGGCCATCACTAGACGAGATATTTCATCTGTCTCTAATCTAAACCACTTTCTATAGAGAACATCATCAACCAATTCGAGCTGTTCCCACATATTCCAGTAGGCTTTAATAACGCTACTTTGTCCGGAGACATGAGAAAAGGGAGGCTTCTCCACATGAGACTTAAGCATAGCTATAACAAATTCTAGTTCAGAATCTGCACGTTGGGCCTCAAGGACTTCCTGTGCAGTGAATCCTTGTATTTGAATACTAGAAACTTTAGGATATCTAGAGAGGGCATCAGCATTCTGATGGTGGACCCCAGGTCTATATTCAAATTGAATATCATAGTTTGCTAAAAATTCTAACCACCTAGCTACCTGACCATGAGGTTCTTTAAAGTTGCGCAACCAGGTAAGAGACCCATGGTCGGTTCTAACAATAAATTTTTGACCATATAGATAATGCTTAAAATGTTTAATGGACTTGATCACAGCAAGTAGTTCCTTACGAGTTGTACTATAATTAATCTCTTGGGGAGAATGAGTTGTGCTATAAAATGCAACCACTCGTTCTAACCCATCCTCACAAAGCTGAGACAAAACTGCCCCCACTGCAGTGTCACTAGCATCAGTGTCTAAAATAAAGGGTTTAGAAAAATCTGGGTAGTTCAGAACAGCTGAATCTATCAAACAATGCTTTAACTGATCAAAAGCAATCTGACATGTTTCATCCCAAAGAAATCTGCTATTCTTTTTGGTCAAATTAAAAAGAGGAGCAGCAATTTTTGAAAAATCTTTCATAAATCTCCTGTAATATGATGCCAACCCCAAAAATGACCGGACTTCCTTTAATCTTTTTGGAATAGGCCAATCCTGAACTTTAGCTACCTTTTTAGGGTCACACTTTATCCCATCCCGAGAAACATAATGTCCCAAATATTTAACCTCGGACTGAAACAAGTGACACTTTTGAGGTTTTAATTTGAGACCAGCCTTTTGAAATTTATCAAATACCCTATCTAAATCCTGAACATGTTTATCAAATGATTTTGAAAAAATAATGACATCGTCCAGGTAGATTAGGCAAATGTCCCACTGTAAACCCGCTAGGATCTTTTCCATTAGGCGCTGAAAGAAACTAGGAGCATTTGTCAGCCCAAATGGCAGGGTATTGAATTCATATAGACCTTTGCCTGTACTAAAAGCAGTTTTCTCTCTACTATCGGGGTGTACCTCGGCTTGCCAGTAACCGCTAGCCATATCAACAGTACTCATGTACAGGGAACCGGACAAGGCATCTAGACTATATCGTCTATTCGAGCAATCGGGTAGCTATCGCCTTTTGTCACAGAGTTCAGTTGACGATAATCAATAACGAACCGATAGGAGTTATCTGGCTTCATGGTAAGTAGTATAGGAAAGCTATAGGGGCTGTTAGAAGGACTGATTACCCCTTGCTTCAACATATCTTGGACTTGTCTATCAATTTCATCCCTTTTATGGATTGGAAGACGGTAAGGTCTCAATTTTATAGGGGGAGAGTCACCAGTATCAATGACGTGTTGTAATATATCAGTGCGGCCCAATTTGCCACCCTTATCAAGAAAAATGTCAGAATATTTGTCTAACAATTTTTCAACTTTTTGTTTTTGTTCATCATCTAAATCGACACATGCCTCCTCCAACAGAGACTGTAATAAGGGATCACGAGGTGTATCAGATGATCTATTCAATTGTTGACAGATCTGGACTGTATGTACTAGTCCTACTCCCATACCCCTAGGAACAGTACAAGGTTCATCTGAAATATTCATCAGTCTTATTGGTACACAATTGCCAACAGTATTGACCAATGTGCGAGCCATAAGTACAGAATAATTCTGTCTTAGCAAGGAGCCAAGTGGTTCTATCTGACCTTCAGGGAACCAGTCACCTCTGAACCTTATTTTACCAGTCGTGATAATCTCTGAATTGGGTGGTATATAAGTGTCTTTAGATAATGATACTTTACAACAAAGTTTTCTTGTATCTGAAGAAAGGTGGAAGGCATTGCCATCAATATATATAGTTTTCTTCTTAAAATCCATCTGGGCCCCAAATTTATCTAGGAAATCAACCCCCAATATCCCCGACTCTGGAATATCAGCAACAACAACTTGCTGAGTAAAAACATGTACACCGACTTTAATATCAACAGAGATGGTACCAAGTGAAGTGATTATTTCTCCACTTACAGTTTCAAACTGCAAGTTATTTTTAGACAAAGGATATAAACCAAGTTTTCCTTCTGTAATGCTACTATACATTTCTAAATTTAATAAAGAGATAGTAGAACCAGTATCAACCAAAAATCTAACATTTTCTTGTCCTATCATGGTATTCAAATATAAAGCAGCAAGCTGACTAATGGCCAGGGTGTGTTCGTCAGGCAGATGGGTGGCCCCACCATCTACCAATACCCGTTTAAAGACCCATTTGGACAATCTCTCTTAAAATGGTTCAAGTCCCCACAATTCCAACACCCCCTCTGAGAAAAATTATCTCTACCTCCATAAAAGGTTGGTGCATTTCCCTGGGACTGACCTGTAAATCCAGTATTTTGGTCAGGATAACTATAATACCCTCCATTTTGGTTTTGACCCATATATTGGACAGGAGAATTATAACCCCCCCTTTGGGCACCTCTACCATAATTTCCTCTCCCTCTTCCTTTATACCTGTTACCATATCCATCCCTATTACCAGAGTTCGGGGCATTCCCCGCAGGTATCTGAATTGGCGCTGGCGCGACGGCGGCCTCCTCCACGCGATCAGCGGAAAATTTTCCCACGGACAACTTCGCCACACACTCGCGCAATTCCTCCAATTGCTTACTAAACACGGAAAATTGATCAGAGGGTTCAACTTCGCTAAGTGATTGAGTTTTTGGACGTTTCTTTTCCAACGTTACATATGACTCTTCACGTAAAGCTAAGTCAACAGCCTCGGCCAATGTCTTAGGACTTAAACGACGTACTTGTTTCTGTACCTCACTGTCTGACAAAGCATCAATAAAATACTGAATCGACATCTTTTGTTTAGAGTCAGAGTCTATACTGGGATATGCTTTGCATACTAACCTAAATACAGCAGATGAAAGCTGCAATAAGCTCTTATATGAACTCTGAGTCATACTATGTAGTTGACTTAAATAAACTCCGGGATCCTGAATAGGATCAAATTTTTGAATAAGAAATTTAACAAGTGAACCATAGTCTCCCTTTTCAATCAAAGTCATATCATTGTACAACTGCAAAGCTTGAGCTCTCAAAAATGTCGGCAGTATTTTTACACACTGATCATCAGTCCACAAATTAATGGCACGACAATTTTCAAATTGACTTAACCAATCTCTTATCTCCATCTGTTTACCATCAAAGCAAATAGGAGTTACAATCGGCTTATTCGGCAATTTGCCCGAGTGTGTGACTTTGTCATCCGCGGGTTTAAACGCGCGCGGAAGTGGTCTCGGTGGTGACGATAAGCGTGTTTGGGAACTCCCTTTATTTTTATCCCGGACTGTCACAAAAGCATCCCAAGCTCTTGTTACCTCTGGTGTATCATACTGATCTCCCAGATAGGTACTCTCGTACCTAGGAATAGGGGCCTTTTTAATGGGACCATGTGGTGATGGAAGCCGCTTCGGAGTAGAGCTATATTTCTCAACCCGATCAAGTTTAGGCGAGAAGGTAACTCTCTTAAACTCATCCATCTCAGGAATAAGCCTTCTCCGAGGGATAGCACCTGCATAGTCCGTCTTGTGTACAGGAGAACTAGGTGGACCTGTATCCAAGTCATGGAATTTAGCCCGAGGCTCAACCTCAGCGAGATACAATTCATTCTCTTCAATCTTTTGTTTCATTTCTCGCAACTCCTTTTTAATCTTTTGAGTATCCATAACTAACCCTTGAATTCTTTTATTCTTTTAATCGAAGGATCAATTCAGGCAAGGGACAAGGCGTTTCTCTGCAATAAAATAATTCAGTAAGATACAACTTTTATTAGACAACACGCATATGAATCAGCTGCACATTTAATAAGTTACAGTTTTGCGAGTCAATGGTCTATTTCTGCAGTCTATAACAAGATTTCTTAGACCAAGAAAATAAATTCTTTCAGTATCCAACTTTCTTTAACGACTCACTCTGCCGTTCTGATCAGGGCTTGCATATGGATTTCGCTTGTTAACACTTTAATACTTAAATTTACCGTCCTTAAGTTCAAGTCATAGATTTGAGTCACTCACGTGAATGCCAACAAATAATGACTCCGAACTTTTACTTGCTTTAACCCGCAAGTTATAAATAACTTTAACCTTAACAACTGAACAGCTGAACAGTTAACCGAATCTCGTTATTCGCCAACTGACAACTTTTATTCAGTTCAAAGAACTTTTCAAAAACTCAACTCATAATTTAACCAGCGAACCGCTTTCTAAATAATTCACGCCTCAACACGTAAATATTCAAAGTTTTCCGCTAAATCTCCAATGCAAACCGTGATCAAAAACCAGCCAGTTTTAGTCACTCAAAATATGTACATGAAAATCATAGGAGGGGGAACTTCTTACCTAAAAATACTGTAAAACACCTTTTCTTCAATACACTAATTATAGTATAAAAAAATAGCGCGCGATTCCTACCGAGACCACTTCCAAAAATATCGCGCACATGGTTGAAAATTCCCCTTTTTACCTTACATCTATACACCTGGAAATCTGGGCTGAGAATGATTTCTAGCAGACAATATCTGCACGAGCTAAATTTTCCCCGGGAATTCAATCGCGCTCTCTGATTGGTTGAGAAGGGAAAACATTTTTAATGCTAATGCGAGGTTCATTACGTCACTAAAATTTAATGAATGAAATAAAAATCGGAAAGTAATAAAATAATAATAAGCAATCTTTCTGGGAAAATAATTAAAAATAGTAATAATGAAATAAATAAATGAACCAAATAAAGTGACTGAGGGTCTAGGGTTCGAGTCCCTACGTGGGCGCCAGTGTAACGAAACTGGGGTACTGTCTAGGCGACCTTAACCCATACTTTCTATAAACTAGACAGCAACCCAACTTTTCATTTAATCTATCTCGAGGGTAGGTTCGGCCTATGCTTTCGCTCTAGGACTTCTATAATAGTGATGCCCGACTAGAATATTTTAAAGAGTTTTATTAGGTATAATTTTTACCGGTCTATGCCACCAGTTTATAATTCATTTAAAATATGTGTTCTGGAACAAGATGTCTCTGATGTTCTGTACTCTCCAAGTCTCAGTTAAGTGTGACTTCTGGATTCTAATACCAAAGGTAAACAAAGAAGATCTAGTCTACTCAGAGGGCCAACCAGATCCTAACCTTTGACCTTGACCGCAGTCATGCTATCCTAGTGTAGAACTTGGTGAACAACTGAAATGACAATCTGGACTGTTACCAAATATAGGATCTGGCAATATCAGTTTACCAGAGAAACCAGTCCTAACACTACAGTTAGGGTAGTAGCCGAGTAATATACTGCACCTCTAAAAATATGTCTAGGTATTTTTATTGCTCAAGTATGAAGTACCGTCCTACACTAATTCTATATTATAGATCTGTATGGGTTGGAGTAAAACTAAAACATTTCCCATAAACCTAAAGGTAAACAATAAATAAAGGGGCAGACAGACAGACGGACCAAATGTAAATAGCCCGACCCAACAAGTGTGGTCGTTTCAAGTACGACACCACAAAAATAACAGCCTTTTAAAACAAATCTATTTCAGAATTTCCAAACCCGTAGTTGGATTTATATACCAAATACACCAGCAAATACCAGAAAATAAATATCCAAAGGGAATCTAAGACGACATAAGACTCGTTCTGTCCTGAATATGCTTTCACTTAAATAATCTGTAATCAGCAAACCATGAAACGCAGACTCATGGGAGGTTCAAAATCTAGGTTGTTACCAATACCAAGGGAAGTAATCAGGACGAGTTTTAATCGAAGGATCAATTCAGGCAAGGGACAAGGCGTTTCTCTGCAATAAAATAATTCAGTAAGATACAACTTTTATTAGACAACACGCATATGAATCAGCTGCACATTTAATAAGTTACAGTTTTGCGAGTCAATGGTCTATTTCTGCAGTCTATAACAAGATTTCTTAGACCAAGAAAATAAATTCTTTCAGTATCCAACTTTCTTTAACGACTCACTCTGCCGTTCTGATCAGGGCTTGCATATGGATTTCGCTTGTTAACACTTTAATACTTAAATTTACCGTCCTTAAGTTCAAGTCATAGATTTGAGTCACTCACGTGAATGCCAACAAATAATGACTCCGAACTTTTACTTGCTTTAACCCGCAAGTTATAAATAACTTTAACCTTAACAACTGAACAGCTGAACAGTTAACCGAATCTCGTTATTCGCCAACTGACAACTTTTATTCAGTTCAAAGAACTTTTCAAAAACTCAACTCATAATTTAACCAGCGAACCGCTTTCTAAATAATTCACGCCTCAACACGTAAATATTCAAAGTTTTCCGCTAAATCTCCAATGCAAACCGTGATCAAAAACCAGCCAGTTTTAGTCACTCAAAATATGTACATGAAAATCATAGGAGGGGGAACTTCTTACCTAAAAATACTGTAAAACACCTTTTCTTCAATACACTAATTATAGTATAAAAAAATAGCGCGCGATTCCTACCGAGACCACTTCCAAAAATATCGCGCACATGGTTGAAAATTCCCCTTTTTACCTTACATCTATACACCTGGAAATCTGGGCTGAGAATGATTTCTAGCAGACAATATCTGCACGAGCTAAATTTTCCCCGGGAATTCAATCGCGCTCTCTGATTGGTTGAGAAGGGAAAACATTTTTAATGCTAATGCGAGGTTCATTACGTCACTAAAATTTAATGAATGAAATAAAAATCGGAAAGTAATAAAATAATAATAAGCAATCTTTCTGGGAAAATAATTAAAAATAGTAATAATGAAATAAATAAATGAACCAAATAAAGTGACCCACAAACGTTACAATATGTCAAAGAAACAACAACCCGACCGGAGAGTATAAAATAACCGAAAGCAACCAATGGTTCTTCAACACTGCGAAAAACTCCTGCACATAGAGACGTGCTTCAGCTGGCCCCTTAACAAAAATGTGTACCAAGTGTAAAGTTTACAGACGAGGGCGTAATCGTATCTACTAATGATACTTGGTGTCTAATTGGATGCAAGAAGTAAGAATTAAGGGAAAAAAAAGTTCCGATTTCTGAACTTTATCATGTTTATATTTATAATACTAAAATAACGAGGTCAATTTGTCAGCCGTCATCGGGTAAAAACGACAAATCAAAGACTTCAACTCTATATAGAGCTAATATAGGACAATGGTGTAGATTAAAAATTACACCACTCCAGACCCTTTTGCTTTCCACATAATTAATATTGCCAATAATTAAAAAGTTCCGGGTCGAATCCGATACCGATACCAATAGTATATTCACCTGTTACGTATTACCTTATCTGTACGTTCTGCATTTGACAGGCGCACCACCAAACGGTGTATTTAGGATTTTGCTATATACACGGGTCATAATCAAAGGGCTGACACTACTAAATTCAATCATTGTCAAATTGTTCCCTATTGTAGTTTTATTCAGCAATCAGCAAGACTTTCTAAGATAACTAATATAGGACAATGCTGTTGATTAAAAAATACTCCATTCCTGGATAGCCAGGACCTTTTGTTTTCCAAATAATTAATATTGCCAATAATTGATAAGTTCCAGGTCGACGGGTTCAAACAGAAAGATTTGAAAGCAAAGAAAATTGTGTATCTTATAATCGACATGACTTTATCAGATGACAATACCAATTACTAAAATAAGGCTTAGGCATAGTTATATACTTTAATTCAGTCACGGATCCGCGATATCACGGGTGTGTACTTGTTGCAATGAAAACAGGAAGCTTATCGCAGTAACGGTTTCTAATGGCGCCTTATTATTTTACCAAAGTACAACATTGTGAAATTGCTGACGTCGCATTATTTCATTTCATAACACAAACAAGTTCTAGACATTTTCCCACCTGTTCCTTTATGCGTTTTTTACTTCCCCATATGGCTGTCAATAATATGCATTCGGTTGACATTTGTTTACGGCGTGATACATTGTACAGCAAATTGCGTGATATTTTCTCGTATTTTCTATTAACTTTAAAAAAAAAAAAAATACAAAACAAAAAAAAATGTATGTTAATCAATACAAAGTACAACGACCGTTTATCTTATTTAGTAAATATTTAATCATGCATCTGTCGATATTTTTGCGACAATTGATTTATATTGAGAGGGATGTTTATCAAAATAGTCCTTTATACTGTAAGTGCACTTTAAAAACAGAACAATAATAAAGGGTAAATATATAGGATTAAATATTCGTATGGTCAGTGTAATACAAAATGTACATGTATTTCTAAACGGAAATCTATGTACAAGTATCATTTACATGACATACTTTATGGTAACCGTAAACCTTTAAAGTGATAACTTCGAATTCATAATATTGTTTTTACTTAGAGAGGCATGTCTGATTGTTTATTATATATATGTTGCAAGCATTTTATAGTTTACAATTATTTGATCTGTGTTTAGGGTATCTCCAAATTTATGAATGTTCAGTAGACCTCCGTATTATTTTTAAATCTAGATTTTTTTTCTGCCAAGTAGTTCATTTTTTTTCTCATAGTCAGCAAATTATTAATTTGTTTTCAATTGATTCGCGGTATTGATCTCAAAATACGTAAAATTAATCAAACAATGAATATTCATATAAAGTCGTATGTTCACTGCATTTCTCATAATCAATAAAGTAATAAAGATATAAGGGGTCAAGTTAAATGTGCATTACTTTGCAGAAGTTTATTTCTATACTGTATCTATTTCCATTTTTATGTAAATTTTATAGTCGGCAAATAAAACCATCGATCTTTAAATGTTATAAAGAAGAGTCATTGACATACTTAACAATCTCAAGTACCTACAAGGTCACCCTGTGCTACTTTTAATTAGATAAATACTTCAAGTACTAGAGTTTATGTAAACTTGCTACAATTCTCTTTCTTTTATTTCTTTATTACTAGTTTATATGTTTACTGAAAACTGCCAGTATACAGATTGGTCTTGGAGCCTTCCTCTGCAGATGCCAGTATAATGGTTATCTCTTAGTTATACAATGTAGCAGTAAAATTGTTAAATGGGCAAAATTGAAAAATAATTTTTTTTTAGAAAGGAACCTGTAGCAAGTCTAAAGTGCATGCAGACACAGGTTTATCATTTTATAAACCATATTCCTAAAACTCATTACATTTTGTCAATAACTGAACGACTTTCATAACAAAATCTGGCGCGGAAATAATTGATCTGGCCTTTGTAACATATATAACATTATAAACATATGACTCAGAAGTTAAAGTAATTCTTTTGAACGATCATTTTCAGTTTAAAAATGTTATGTATGTGTTGCATGTACTATATATCTTCTTCGAGCTCATCTGAATTAATTTTAAAATGCCCATGGCCTCGGTATTGAACTAGAAAAAAATATGCGTTTACCATAAAAAGTGTGCACTGATCTGAGAAGTTACTTTGAAGAAAGGAAAAGGGCAAAAGTCGAGTTTCACAAAAATTTACGTCAAGGGTTTATCTTCGGTTTAAAAAATCGAATAAGTTGAATTTTTAGCAAAAACTTGGCAAATCATAATACCAAATAAAAATCACTCCAACAATTGTAACAACCTACTATATCATCAAGCAACAAAATAGACTGCTACGACTGCAAATGACACGAGCGATACTCTTAGGCCTAGAGGAGTTTTTCGTCTACAGCAATTACCACTAGCCTACAAATACTTACATATAGATTGTTAAAACCCTCCATGTGGCAGGTGCTTTCGTATACGGATCTGAATTGAATGCCAGTTCTCCAACGGAGATCGGTGGTTCTCTCCAGGCACTATCTAGCTGTCTCCTCCACTAATAAGACTGGACATCACGATACAGCCAAAGAGTGCAAAAAGAGGTGATAACTACCAAAAATAAAATAATCACTTATTAGCTTTCTCGAGGGTTGTGGTGAGTTTGCATCACGCTCGTGACGAGTGCTTTCGACATCAACTAGACCAATTGTTTCCATGTTGGTCTCTCAGAGACTCCTGAATATACCGAGGAAATCTTACACAAAGTGTGCATGACAATACACTTATGTAAGAAATTTTATTGTATTCGAGAATAGCATTCAAAATTTGCAAAAGGTATGCGCAAGTTATTTTTTATATACTAGTATGTAAAGCTATACGCACGTGGTAAAGTTATACGCATCTGACAAAGCTATTTAAGAATTGAATGCTTCTTTTTGTAAATTTATTGGGGTGTAAAAGCGTTGACCGAAGTACATTTTGTATGAAGCGCGGAAGCGCTTCATTCTAAAAATGTACGCACGGTCAACGCTTTTACAACCCTATAAAGTTACAAAAAGAAGCATTCAATACTTATAATTACATTTTTTAGCTATGATCATGAAAACACGAATTTTATATATTTTATTATTTAATTCACCTGTGCACTTTATTGTTGGAGCACGTGTTATCATGAGTGAAAAGTTGTATTGAGCAATGCAACTGCTTACGGAATAACACGTGATGTGCAGTTAGCCAATCAGAATAAAATAGTATAATGAAACATACATCTAATGTAATTATTCACACTTGCATGCGACATAGCTATACTTTTTTTGGAACTCTTGTTACAGGATAACGATATTTGGTTTGGTCTTTTTAAAATCTAAAGATTTTGTTTTACGAAGAAATAAATGTCCAGTTTTAACACTATAGATTGATTAATGTTGGCTGTTAAACGTCCGGCTGCAAATATTACATTTATGTCAAGTCCGATAATATTTAGAATCGTATGAAATCTTGTTTTCCATATAGTTTAGAAAGAAATAAGTGGCTTTTTTTTAAATTTCAGTTACATGTATGTATATACTATCATTTTATAACAATCTTTAAAACAAATTAATTGAAACAGAGTATACATGTACATCTATTGGTAGGTAGTGAACATCCGTAATGCAGTTTTAATACTTGAAAATGTGTATCAATTATTTATCACCACATATTTCTAAAGACTTTTCAGTCTGCATTGCAATTGCCATTATGTACCATTAATACATTAACCCAAGGACATTGGAGTTGTAAAAGTACTTAACACAAAAAAAAAATTACGGTTGAATTGAAGTTCAATGTTTATAAATAGGCAGGGTGTCAAAAGACTCTTTTATCAATGTCATTTAATAAGCAAACGGTATTGTTAATACACAAACAAAGTCTCACTCAGAGTGCCAACCCTTGGCTTGTAATCGATTATATACCGCACAATGAATGTTATTTAAAGCATGATTCCCTATTTTGACGAATTAATAATTATAATCTTTGATCAGCTATTGGTAAAATATTGATCTAGAAGATCAACTTGGATTCAGATTGTATTTGCATGATTTACAATTCTACATGTATGTGCCAATTTGTCCGTCCCCTTCTCATTTAACCAAAGCTTATGTGAATCCACACGATACAGAAAAATATAAAAGTACTTATGTATGTGTAAGGCTCAAGTATGAGTCGCTGTACTATCTTAACTTTTCTCAGACCTGGATTAATTGCCCGAACCTGAATTCTTGCTGATAAATGGCAACACTTCTATGTAATTAGTAAATAAGCTCATCATAGATACCAGGATTTAATTTTTGTATTTGCACCTGATGCGCGTTTCGTCTTCAAAGGACGCATCACTGACGCTCGAATCAAAAGAAGTTAAAAGGCCAAAATAGTGTACCAAGTTGAAGAGCATTGATTGAGACCTGTATGTCTCCAAAGGGTTGTAGAATTGTTTTGGAATTTATATTTTAGTTTGGTTGCTGTCTCTTTGAGTAATTATTCATATATCCTTTTATATAGTACCAAAAATATTACTATAATAGTATACAATTAAGACAATATCGTTTTCCTCAATTCTGATTAGTTCCTCGTGGAATATATTGTGTTTCTTGTGAGCAGGAACAATAAAAGCTAGACCAGAAAAAGCATCAGAGTTCTTAGTACTATATAATTATCGGTTTTTGGATGTTGCTCAATTTTGTTTTTTTTCTAGTTCTGGTGTTTGTTTTTTCTCTTTATGTTATGGTTTTTAGCAATCGGCAATCCTCGGGTGACTCCGCGTCTCTCCATGAGGTACGGAATCGGCCGAGTTGTGACGATTGGGTTTTTAGAGTATAGGAAGATGTGTTATGAGTGCTAATGAGACAATTCAAGTCACAATTTATAAAAGTAAAACATTATAAGTCCATGTACGGTGTTCAACACGGAGCCTGGGCTTTGTCTGTTTTGTCTTTTGGTTTTAATGTATAACATGCATAATTGACCGATGTGTATATATTGACTCATGATATCCGATACACTTCTTTTCTATAGAGGGATCGGGGAAGTACCTGACAATATTTTCATGATAAGAAAACTTCGTATTTTTAGGGAAGACGGATAACTTCTGTAATGATGGTACATTGTACATTTAAATATACCATTGTCGCTCAATGAAAAATGACTTAGTCTAATTTCAAATCTGAAAAATGCATGCGAAGAAATCCTTAGACAATTCTATAAAAGCAGGTTCACCTCTTGAACATAAATACAAACTTCCTGAAAATATCAAAGATTTGCAACCAACATGGATATGTTAAAACGAAAAGCAATACGTTTTTTATCGACCTTAGACATGCATGTATACCACATGTTTAAAGATAGCAATGATCGAAGCAATTTGCCGTCTGAGACTATCTGCCATTAATTTGAATCACATGAGATGTAAAGGTAACGGTAATGAACTAGCAACCCAACAGCACAAAAACACAATATGATAATTTTGTGTTCTCCCTCTTCTCGAAAACAACAACAGGGTAACAAAGAGTTGGTTGCTATGCGATGGTGTAAATAAATGGCCCGTAGAGTCAAAGAAACGCAACTTTTGACATTGCTGTCAGATCTCTATCCCACCACTGGCAGGAGAACGCTAAACTTCAAGATTGTTCGTTTTGAAAGAGGACAGTTTGTATCCGAATGATCATATACTATTAACTTACACACAATTAAGAATGAGGAAATTTGTAACTGGATGATAATACACTCTTATTGCATGTATTGTACACAAAATAAAGAAAGATATTTTTTTGTCTCTGAATGACAGTACTATGCTCTAAACGTACACCAAAGCAAATATGTACTTGAGGCTGTTTTCAACTCTTTGGTCGGGATACTTTCTCTTTAACACATTCCCCGTTTCCTTTCTCTTTTCTATTTAAAATTGCTCATTAACTGCTCTTCTTGTGTGTGCTGCATAATACATATATAACTCAAACAAATAAACATATTATTTATATAAATTTATTTCGATGGAACAATAAATTGAGATCGTTGGAATTATTAAATAAAGTGTCAATATGGCCATTTATAAATAAAGGAACACAACCTTCGGTGGTTTAAATCGTATGTTTTGATCCCGGTGACAATGAACTACGACGTCATGTAAGTTTAATGATCTTATACAATGTTCATTCAAACATGATCTGTTTTGCCGACCTCTGAGATATTAAAAGTTCGCTCACATATCAGTTCAATAGGCTACGGATATTACAGTCAGTACTAACAATTAAATGTTCAAATGTCTAATTGTTACGTCATACAAATGTTGCATGTTTTTTGGTTTCACCGCATCGTCCGTTTTAACCATGCCATTTGTTTCACGCCAGATAATGTCTGAAGACTTTAGATTTTTCAAACTTCGTGGGATGAAGTCCTCAAAAATGTTACTTTTCATCAGCTTCCTTCAATAGGTTTCAAATACTTTATAAATATTATAGAACTCACTATCTGTCCATTTTGTAATTTCCCGCCAACTGGTAGAATACCGACTTTCTGGAATCCCCCTATTTTTTCAATAATCCTCAGCATGCCCTTGTTACTTGAAAACGTATCGATGTACATCCCAAAATATCCCAGACAAGTTGCAAATTTGACAGCAGTACTCAGAGCAAATTCTCCCAAGTATTGTTTCCTTTCGGTTCGCTTGACAATTACAAATGGGTCTGCCATAGCACCGTGTCCTCTATAAAATTTGCTAACTGCAATAATAAATCCAGCCAAAAGGAGTCCCGATTCTTTACATGTGATTGCAAAGCAGTCACTGTCTTTGATTTCCATTCGGAACTCTTCTTTCGATTCGAACTCATCTATGCCATAGCCTTCGCCACATTGAGCTGCTTCTTGAATCATACAGTAGGTTTCGGATATTTGGTTTTCCGTCATGTAGTTAACAATTATTGACCGTCCATTTTTCAACTGTGCTACCATAGGAATTTGTGGAATTTTGCCATCAAATACATTTTTTATCCTGCAAGTATAAAAAAGAGAAAACATTAAGTATGTATTATTGACAAATAGTCTTTATCCTCATGATCATGTAAATAATTATCATAATTAATATGCACGGTCAGATTCGTACACCTTCTTGGCTTGACTTGATTTGTATGCATAACCATGTACCACCAAGTTTTATTTTTGTTGTAAACAATTATTGTTGATCAACAATTGTTATATAAACAGAAATAATCAACACCGCAACTATTTTTGCAGTCACACGTGTAGGCATCGCGAGTCAGAAAATGATAAAAGTGTGTGTTCTAATCGATTGAAATTGAAAATGTATTAATGCAGTATATATTACAAAAACAAGAAATTGACACGAGTTAATAGAAATAAATAAAAAGGTGGTCAAACCCCAGACCTCCCCCTTTTCTGAATCAGCCGCTACGCACTATGCATATAGCATACAATAATTAGACAAGAATAAACTTATAGAATAGTTAACAGAATACAACATGTACAAAAATAAATAATGTAATGGTAAATAATAATCAATTTCTAAAAGAAATTATAACCGTTTAATGCCACATATGTAAATAATCATCAATAAAATACGAAATACTTACAGTTCCATTTCACAATAAGCCAAATCCAAGCAAGGCATTTTATCTACACAGATACAGTGATGTATCTTATTACAGCCGGCAAGTAAATGAATAAGACGACTGTCAGAAGGATCAAAACACACTGGTAGCTTGATTAAAGCAAAGCTGTTTATATTTCAACCGACTGCTGTTGATTAACGGAGATTACCGAGAAGTACCGGAATCTAAAATTAGAAGTCAAGGTCGTTAGCTCATGTGTAAACTATTGATTTTCAACAGTTCGCCGCACTATAGGTAAACAATAACATATAGTTAAAGGTACTAAAATTTGTTTGGTATGATAGGAGTACGCTGTCAACAACCAATGTAACATGCTTTGTTTATAATATTTGTATGACTCATAAACAAATTTAGTATCGGTATAATAAGTCAATAACATATATCGGAGTGGTGATATTCTTTAATCGGAAGTACTTTCACATATATGTTAATACTATAAATTTTATAAATGGACACACATGTCATATGTTTTGTTTGTGATTCATAGCATTTTAGTACTTATTTTGTTATATATGATATCTATATATACGAAAAAGTTTTAAATCGGCCAGTACATTTGTCCTTAAAGTTTGACCATTTCACAAAAACAGGATATGAGCTACATGTGTATATCGGGGTATCATGCAGAATGGATTAACTGATTTGTGTTACTTGTTATTGTAACAAACATGCAGAAAATTGTATTATGGGGTGGAACTTATAGTCAAGTTAGTGGTAAATGCGAGAAAAAAAACACACAAAAAAACCCCGAAAAGCCGACAAAAAAAAAAGAATCCTGATAGTTCATCAATTAAATACGGAAAAGTTGTACAGTACAAAACTTTGTACCGAATTTGTACAAACATAAATGAACTATTTGTTACTGAACGTGACATGTTCATGCATCAATCAATCAATAAACTTGAAGTATTAATTGATTATAAATCGGTTAAAGTAGAAAACATAAATTATTTATATTATTTTATACTCAAAAGTAAATTTATGATGAAATAAATCCCAATTTGAATTAAATTTGTAATGTTCATACATGTATTTGATCGTCTTCGTTCGCATAATACAATTTATTACTGTCATACCATATATGTAATACCCATGTTAAAATCAATCGGGTCTAGGACCAATCCAGTATATCTTATCATAATCCTTCGTTTTTAATTCAATTTTCTATGTGCATACATTTAGAGTAATTAAGAGCTGGTAAACTCAGTGGTTGATTCTATGATTGTATGATAAATATCTCCGGTTATGGAATACATTCTTCTGCATTTATTTCCATATTTTTCTAGAAATTCACAATTGCATGTTTGTAGTATAATTCTTGTGTGTGTACTAAAAAAGGGTGTTTCGGTTATGGTCATGTAGACCTAGGTTTATCCTCATCATGTATCCCTAGCCTATATGTTTCCTCCTTTGTAATATGTAAACTAGATCCAATTTAATTTTCTTATGGGTATTACATCTATGGTCATACATATCTTTTTGAGTTAAACGCATTTAACCAACTTTTGTCTTTATCGTAAATGAACATGAGTTAATAGCGCTGTTTGTTTCTAACTCTCACCATTGCTCTTCATTCCGTCTCGGATGTCGCTGATGTAGTAAAAACATGCCAACGCCTCTTACGCTCGTAAGCTCACCCCATATTTAAGTGGGTTTTTTTTTGCACTGCCTTATCTTTGGTTTGCTTTATTTATATTTTTTTACCATTGTTTATCCTTTATTCTTTTTTATTGGCCATAGTTTAAATCGTCTTAATTTCTTTCTCTGATATTTTTTTTTTGTGTATCTTTTTACTGTTATATTTTATAAACGAACCACTTGTAATTTCTACTTATTGAATAATTTCAGAATCAAAATTATGCATGTCTCCGGAAATGATTTTCAAGCAAGTAAAGCAGTCTCGAACGTTAATGCAGTGACGTTGTATAGCAGTCTCGAACGTTAATGCAGTGACGTTGTATAGCAGAACATGCTTATTGCATAATTTGTTTGTCAACAAGTATTAATTTTAGACCGCCTAGCTATTTTTATCCTGTTCTATATTCATTGCTATTCTTTTCATTCATTCTGGATCCTACGATGTAATAGATAATAATACTACCATCAACAATGGGGGACAATGATAGTAAACCAATTATGACGTCAGAATCGTATTACGAGTCTTAATTGAGCATGATAATAACATGATACTTCTAATTGAAAGCTGCTATTCCCAATATTAGTTAATTGCATTGTAGTTTATCTGAGTTATTCTTGATGCAGGAAGATTACAGAATGTTCAAAATGTATCATTCGTTCGGTAGTTGGTGTTTTCGTACTGACATGACTAACATGCATAATAGATACAGAAAAAAGTAAATTAACAAAAACACCGAATTAAAACGAATATTCAAATAACAAATGGTAATATCAAAAGCTCAAGCACATTAAATGCATGGAAAACAACTGTCATATTCCTGACTTCGTACAGGCATTTTCTTGGAGAAAAATAGTGGATTAATTAGATATAGGAAGATGTGGTATGAGTGCCAATGGGGCAACTCTCCATCCAAATAAAAATCTATAAACGTAAACCATTATAGGTCAAGATCCCTTTAGGTCATGAAGCACCTAAAGTTTTTAGTATCTATGCATTTTTGGCTTTTGAATGTTTAAGTATGAGCGTACCTGAGGAGAATGAATTCAGAAAAAGCACTTTCGACTAACGAAAATTTTTATGTAATGTGTACTTTTCATACAAATCAGATATAGTCAGCATTCACAACAGTCGTTAAGTCTTAAAAGAGGCACAGCAAATCGTCAATATCTGAAAAAGTGTTAACATTTGTGCAATGCGCAAATCATTTATATATGTTAATATGATATTTACGCCAAATTTAGCAAACATGGTTTTGTTCTATTCTTGTCGCGATGAATCGTTTCTTGTATGATGAAATTTAAAAGCATACACCTTGTTGGATTAAGATTTCAATAAACTAGATATGAAACTTTTAAAACAAGACAAATAAAGAAGTGTACATGTACTAGGATATATGGAAAAAAAACTGCCTATGCCTACATGAGATGCAGATTCATGATATTGAAGGAAAAAATATAAGGGGATAAAACTATGCAACGTTTGGAGATGGACATGTCAAAATTTTACGAATGAGCCATATATGAACCTTTTAAAGAATGGAAGGACCCCTTCCTCCCTAAATCCATCTTTATACAATATATACGATCAAATAAATACAGTCGTAAGATAAACAATTATTTACCCTAAAGAACTAGGACTATTTCATTCATGTATAGTAACTTAATTGTTAGCTTATAGAGTTACATTGCTTTGTGACAATTTATCGAAAGCTAAACTCGGAGACCATATGTGTTCCATAAAAAGATGAAAAGCTTAGCTATTTTATACTTCGTCAGCCACTTTTATTGCAAGCTTTCATAAAGATAAAACCATTTGTTTGTGTAAATTATAATTGTTTAATTTTGTTCGTTTAGTTGTACTGTTGACATTAATGTTTAAAGTGAAGTGGCTTATCGGCCGAACATGCCGGGTGTAAATGTATTAGAAAATATTGATAATGTATTATAACCTATTTGTTAAAACACAGGTCACTATAACAAATATGTTATTCGTTAGTTAATCTAGAGATATTACAACAATATTTATTTTATTTAAGTGCTTATCGATATCTTGAACTCTAAAAGGAAATTTGAAATATTACGCTAGCTACCTTAGAAAAGTTGAAACATGAGCAAATACTATGCTGTCAGGTGACAAGAGCAATTATTGATTTCATTTTGTATTATTTCTTTCGGTATACAAATAAATAGCACATTTAACATGGGTAGCTACATTACAATATATTGGTAATGAAATTTAATTCCACTTTTATTCACCCGATCGATATTTGTGACGTCAATATTGAGTTTGGAAAATATCAAAACAACGCCTTTTCAATTTTGACGGACGACCAGTAGTTTAGAAGATACAACTTTTAAACAAACACTTGAAGTCGCGTGTAATCTTCTCGTTGAAGGACAAGTTAATAAGTTTGTAAAGCCATTGAAGTATTAGCGATAATGTAGATTGACCATTTAAGGAAACGATTTCTAAAGATTTTTGTTTACTCTATTGATCTGTTTATTCGGCGGTTACTTTCTTCTTAAAACGCAGAATTAAAAAATAAATAAAAAACAACTACAAAACGAACATACATCTTTGTTCCTAGATAACCAACCTCAAGAGCAAACACAGAAAAATAATACAGAAATAATTGAACGACAAATGATTATTGAAACAGTTGCTGGACTTCTCAACACAAACACTTTTATAATTATTCTGGTAAATCTTTCAAAATTTAAGTTTTTTTTATTATAAGCCACCAACGTAATCACATATTTATGAATAACCTCATACTGATGCTAGAACCGCAGCACACACGAATGAAGATATGATACTATCCACTGTTGTAAAGATTGAAACTCATTCTGAAAATGCAGGGGAGATTGATTCTCACTTTTTATCAGGCTACAAATCAACTTTATTATAAAAACAAAGATTCGGAATATACTATATGTAAAATCGGAACTCATATGTCAGACAAAAAATAATGACAAAAATCTACCAAATTTGGCGAGAAGACAAACAACAATCTATATATATGGAAGTGTTTAACGACCTTGACTGGCTATACAGCCCTCGCATGGTCGGCTTGGTGCCCGGAGGCGATTGGTGAGCGTTTGAATATTTTGTGCCGTGGGTCAGGAACAGGTAGCAAAGGACGCCGAATGGAGGCCGCCACACAACAATCTACAAAATACTACATACCATATATAGATAAGGGAGCTACCATTTGAATTTTATTTTAGGGGGGGGGGGGGGGGGGGGGCTAGGATGAGAAATGTTGTCCTGCATTTTTTTTAGCTATATATCTTTATTCTCATAAAGCCAATGCCTTTTTATTTTTCACTCTGTTCGGTCCTGCATTTTTTTTATCCTGACTTTCTTATACCTAAATTGTCGTCCTTTTTTTTGGCAAGTGTCTCATCCTGCCTTTTTTTTTTACTCAAAACTCCTGTCCTGCTTATTTTTTTTCAAATTCTCATCATAGCCCCCCCCCCCCCCCCCCCCCCCCCCTAACTGAAAATGTAGCAACACCAACAGCTCCCAGACCCTGATAAGTTTAAGTTGATAGATTATAAAATATACCACAATCCTTAAAACAAGATTGCTGTCTTCTGAAGGTTTTTGTTGTTGCAATTACCATATATAAGACCAAGAGGTAAGTACAACATGTATAATATAAACAATAGAGAATGGAAATGGGGAATGTGTCAAAGAGACAACAACCCGATCAAACAGCAGAAGGCCTACAATGTGTGTCTTCAACACAGCGAGAGGCGGACTTAGATTTTCAGTTCTTGTCTTTGTCAATTATATATTAGAAGTCGTGCTGACCCTATTTAAAGTACAATAATAAAATCTAGTTACTTTGTTTGTTATTGAAGTGATCATATTAACCTGAAAAAATGTACTTCTCAAGAAATCAGTCACGAACAATTTATTTACAAGTGCTTAATTTCTTATCTGAAAAGATCTTTGGCATCATCAATTGTCTGTACAAAGCAAACATGAAATGACCTCTGTGGGCAGCGGTCAATACATAATGACGTCAGAAACATGATCTATGTATTAACTAGATTAGCAATATAACAATATGTCAGTCGACAAATGAAGTGTGCTTGAATCTTCCGAAGCCAAACCTTTAACATCTATAACAGTGTCACACAGGGAAAAAATGTTTAAAGAATAATTTATAATTTGTTTAACGATACCGATCAAAGATAAAATAAAGGAACAAGATGAAATGAAATTGTGTTGACAGATAAATATATTATATGACCTTCATCAGTGTCAGTCCATTTATGCATGTTCTTTGTGTTTTTAAAGCCCACTTCAGATAATCTTGTTCTTTATCCAATTTCTCTTTCAATTTTGACAAATCTCGCTTATTTGTTTTGCGCGACTTTGCTGTGTGAAAACTGCGCAAAAAATATTTTCGCTTTGTACACGTTATAACCTATTATATTTTTTTTTGTATTTGTTTGGAAGAAAATATAATGTCCATCATTTTTTTGTGCACGATTACTTCTATGAGATATCAACTGTCCGGAAAATCAAAAATATTCCTACCACCCCTTGCCATAGTGCCCTTAAAAATTTGTTCCAGAAAAATGTGTTGCAATTGTACAAGTATATTGATTTGTTTTAAAAACTTCAATCTGCTGTCTCAATTTTTTTATAAGCGTTTAAGTTCTTTTTTTTGATTGATTGATTGATTGTTGGTTGCTTAACGTCCAGTGGCAAATATTTCATGCATATTCAAGACGAGAACAAGTTCACAATAAATACAATATGTAGGTCTTGCCATAAAAGAGGCCATAAGGAATGATGGTCGGGGAAATTTCGACTGCCACTGGAAAATGAGGGAATATTGGATAGGGACAGAAATTTGGCCTTACAACAGGCCACCTATGGGCCCTCAAAGAGTTCTTTTTTCGAAGCCAAAGATTTTGTGCAACTGTATTAATTTTATGTTCAGTGAAGTCTACTTTCTAATAGAAAATAGGGGGGGGGGGGGGGGGGGCTAGGATGAAATTTGAAAAAAATAGGCAGGACAGGAGTTTCGAGTAAAAAAAAAGGCAGGATGAGACACTTGCAAAAAAAAAGTCAGGACGACAATTTAGGTAAAAAAAAGTCAGGATAAACTAAAAAAAAAAGGCAGGACCGAACAGAGTAAAATTACCTAAATTGTCGTCCTGACTTTTTTTTTTGCAAGTGTCTCATCCTGCCTTTTTTTTACTCAAAACTCCTGTCCTGCCTATTTTTTTTCAAATTTAAAAAATAAAAAGGCAGGACAGAGATCACAGCTAAAAAAAATGCAGGACAACATTTTTCCTCCTAGCCCCCCCCCCCCCCCATAAAAATCAAATGGTAGCTCCCTAAAGTAAGAAAGACCTTGAGCGTTGACAAACATGTTTGAATGACATGGTAAACAGTTTGTATTTAATATTTGATTAGGTTTGGGTATACCCTTTTCGGCAAACAATATTGACGTCATTATGCAGATTGTCAATTCTGTCAAATTTATTTTATTATGTATAATTATCTAAATTATTAACATAAGATCACAACAAGATCAAATAGTAGCTATGTTAAAAGCTTAATTATCCACAATTATTGATATGAACAAAAATTAATCAAATGTATCAATAACGTGTAATTATTAGAAGAAAAACTTAGTGTGTTACTAATATGTTACTAATTTCTTTTTCAAATAAAAATTTTGATAACATGTTTTGCTAAAAACTAATTTGTACTATTTGATACTTTTTTAATGGTTTATTCCTTACATTAAAATAATGTTAAATTAAAGAGTTTTGATATGATTGCAATGGCCATGCAGTGGGATAACTCATGATTCACAAGAGACCAAAGGACGATAAGATGTTAACAAAACAACAATTGTTTAACGCACAGCCGTCAATAATGAGCAAATACCATATACATCATCTTTTTATTTAGTTGTCATATGGATCATGTTGGACAAATATCAATGATGCCACAACGTAACAACCCCAAATTGTAATATTTGTGCATGGCATTATATCAGAAAAAACTAAGGCCAAGAATGGTTCTAAAACGCAACTCGGAATTTCAAAACCTGAAGGCGGGCTTTAGCTAGACGTATACTAGTTACATGTTAAACGTGGATACACACATACATGTATTTATTTTACGTGTTCTTCCTTTAAGTTAGTATGATTTAAGTCCATTTCATGAATTCAAACTAGTTCAGCTTGTAGAATTCAGAAAGCATCCACAGCAAAAAAAAAAAGCAAGAAAGAAGATACCCGATCGGAATACCACGACAGATTCCGTGAACCTAGATCTGCCCGGTAAAAAAACGAGAAGATACAAAGCATAATATTAACGAAAACCCTTAGTTGAAAGATAATGACAGCACAATGAATCATAGGAAAATAAAAAAAAAAAAAAAAAAAAACTTCACTTCACAAACAACTTACATATAAGAGAACTTTCAACCATTGTGATCATGCAGCAACTCGTGCCACAAACATAACCGTGGATGAACTCAATTGATCGACATTACTGTGCTCATCTTATTCCTTTATTACACGTCAATCTCCTAATCGTTCAGGGTATATAACACTATTAAATGTAACGGAAACTAAAATTTACAAACGATAGGACATATTTGAAATCTTCCAAATACATACAAATGAACATAAACATTACAAACTTTAAGACATAACCATTACGATATTAAAGTAACTGGAAACAACAACCGACGAGGTTCCGGACATTGACGTATTTCAGATACATAGAAAAACGATAAACTTAGTTGTTGTTTATCTATATTATTGGTTTTAACCATTGAACCATACATTTTAGCATGCACTTCTATTGCTCATTAAAGCTTAATTGAAAGGACATCAATTCACGTGTGATCGACGAACAAATATTAGAAAATTGCCCGAAAAACATGGCCAATACAATGACAACTCTGTGTCCAAACATGGACAGAAGGACAGATAACACCGTGGGTAAACATGGATATAAGACAGACTTACCCTTGCCAAAACATAGACAGAAGAACAGACATCTCCGTGGCCAACACTTGGACAAAGGACACCTAGCATCAAGCCTAAAACATTGATAGAAAGACAGACATCACCGTGGCTAAAACATGGATAGAAGACAGACATTACTCTTGCTATACATTGACAGAAGGACAGACATCCCCGTGGTCAAAACATGGACAGGACAGAAAGTGACTAAAACATGGAAAGAAGGATAGGATATTGACCCAAAACAGGGATGAATTTATATAATTATTGACAACACTGTGACCAAAAACAGGGACAGAATGATAGACATTATCCTGGTAAAACATAGACAGAATAACAGACATTTACCCTTGCCAAAACATCGACAGAAGGACAAACATCACGGTGACCGACACTTGGACAAAAAAACATACAACATCATGCCTAAGACATCACCGTGGCTAAAATATGGACAGAAGGACAGACATTACCATGATTAAAAATGTACATGCAGAAGGAAAGACAGCAACGTGGCTAAAACGTTGACAGTAAGACAGACATCACCGTGGCTAAAACATGAACAGATGAACAGAAATTACCGTGACCAAAACATGGATAGAAGGACAGACATCCCTGTGGTCAAAATATGGACAGCAAGACAGACATCATCGTGGCTAAAAAATGGACAGCAGTATACAGACACTACCCTGACTAAAACATGGACAGAAGGAAAGACATTACCTGCTAACATGACATAAGGACAGACATCATCGTGGCCAAATATGGACAGCAAGACGGACATTACCCTGGCTAAAACATTGACAGAAGAACAGACATCACCGTGGCAAAAACATGAATAGAAGGACAGACATGTCCATGGTTAAATTATAGACAGAAGGACCGACATCACCGTGGCCAAAACATTGACAGAAGGACAGAAAAGTCCTTGGCGGAAACTTAGACAGACGAACTAGAATAAACGTGTCAACATTGAAATATTGACAAACAACACTAGCCAAAATCACACATTTTTGTGTATTTTATTCTTATTTTTTGCTGTGCATGTATTGATTTTGAGTCATGTATGGATATCCCCATGTCGTTTGTTTTTCTATTAAGAATATACAAACATCAATGTGACGAAAGGGTGACAAGACGGACATGCACGTGATCGACAAATACACAGAAAGTCGGGAAAACCGCGAAAAAAACATGTACAGAAAGGATTAGAAAAACAGTTGGGGTTAATAAAATTAAGTGCGACTTAAGCGTAATCATCCTGCCCTCGCTCCAAGCATGGAATCAGTCGTGTTGGACATGTATTAAAAACCGTAACATGGTTGTCTTTTGCATTTGGTGATTATCATAATGTAAATGTATTTATTAGATTACTCGTGTGAAGAAATCGTAATTTCGTAATGTTATTGTCTATTTTACTAAATTTAAATTTACAGAGTACACATGTATTATATATAAATATTTACTACAAGGAAACATGATCAATACTTTACTGACGTAATCTTTTATCTCATTGGTAATACAATATTTACAAATCAATTTACCAGGTGTCAATTAAACAATCAATATAAAAAGTTTTAATGATTTTCTAGTGCAGTCCAATTCGTAATCGGGAAAATGTGTAATGATTTTGACGCATTTGTTTTGAAAAATACATCGCATATTCGCTGCTCTACATTATAATTAAAGCATAGTTAACTGTCTTTGTCGTCAATTTTTATGCAGTTTTTCGCTCAAATTATTTCACATTATGTCATGTCGATGCCTTTTATATATATAAGAAGATGCATGGGGTATATAAACGAGTGCCAATGAGACAACTGCCCATCCAAGTCATAATTTATAAAAGTAAACCATCATAGGTCGAAGTTCGGCCTTCAACACGGATGCTTGGCTCACAACGAATAACAAGCTGTAAAGGGCCTAACATAATTATTACTAGTGTAAAACCATTCAAATAGGAAATTCAACGGTATAATCTATATAAAAACGAGAAACGAGAATCACATTTGAACCACACATCAACAAACGTTTACCACTGAACAACAGATTCATGAATTACGAAAGGTTCAGCGGGTTTAAACGTTTTGACAGGCGCCAATCTACACCGAAACCTGAAGTAATAATGTACATGTAACATCACAACATAGAAAGACACAAATGGTATGGGGTTACTCATTATTGAAGTATCGGCCTATCATGATGGTTGCTTCCGTCTATTCCATGTACTGGACAGGTGTATAGTGGTCGCATTTCAAATGATTTTCTTACATAATTCTTTTTTTCATTTACATATTCAAAATTGTTTCAGTAGAATATTATGCCAAAACCACATAAATAAACTCATCATAGATACCAGGACTAAATTTTGTATATACGTCAGACGCGCGTTTCGTCTACAAAAGACTCATCAGTGACGTTCGAATCCAAAAAGTTAAAAAGGCCAAATAAAGTACGAAGTTGAAGAGCATTAGGGATCACCATTCCTAAAAGTTATGCAAAATATTGTTTTATGGTTTTAACATTCTGTCTATCAGTTATAAAATTATGCCTCAACGTGGTTATTATTTTCATACATTAATCCTTGGATCCTCGGTGCCATTTATTTGTTCCTTTATATATCAAAAGCAAACAAAATGTAACTTCTTCTTCTTCTTTTTTGTATAAGCTTGCTATAGACAGGAACACCTCTAATAATATTAGAGTATATATAAGGGTAATTTTGTGGATAATTTTTTATTTGTGTTTTTTTTATAACTATGTACAGCGCACTATGTGTATGGTTGTTAATATATGTCCGGTTTTTGTTGTTGTCGTGACTTTTAATGTAACTTGATTTATTGGCATATAATATCTTTATTGTAGTAACACGGAAACGTATTAAGGACATAGTTAAAATCAATTTGACATTGCTTTTTTTTTCAAAGTCAAAATTTGACATTTAAAATCTTTAAAATTTCACAAACTTGAAATATTTACTTTGTACTTTTACTTTAAGCTAGGACTTTTAAAAGGCGATATTTCGTGATTTTAAAAGTTAAAACTTAAATGTTAAGTCAAAATATCGAGAAAAGTTGATTTTTAAGTCTTAATTTGAAATTTTAAGATTTTGAAAGTCTTTTAATTAGTGTCATTATTAGAAATATGAAAATATCTAATACCAAAATTAAAGTCTATAAAGGAGAAGCAACAGTCTCAGTCATCGTTTATAGAGCAACACAGAGAAAGTCCGTTGGACAATCTTGATTACAGGCAATATACCGTTTAAATACTTCTGGCTATATAAATAATTGGTATAAGTTTCGCGCTTCATTGAAGAACTATTGGTGACCTTCTGTTGTTGTCGGTTTCCCCATTTACATTCTCAATTTTACATATAGATAAAAATATGTGGTATGGTAGCCATTGAGATTACTCTTCATCCAAGTCACAATTTGCAAAAGTAAACCATTATAGGTTAAAGTATAGTCTTCAACACGAAGCCTTTGCTGACTACAAACATGAAAGCCGACAGTCTCATCTATGTAAAAATGAGAAAACGAGAAACACTAGTCGTACGAACTACACCAGCAAACAACAACCACTGAACATCAGGACTTACGACAGGTGCAAACAAATGCAGCGGTTTTAAACGTTTCAATAGGTACCAATAGTGTAAGAACACAACATAGTAAACGAAACAACATAATGACAAAAAATACCTCATCCCCATCTTTTTATGAAACCCATGTAAGAAAAAAAGGACAACTGGACCTAAACTTGGTGATTAACTTGTTAATGTTAAAATCGATACACTTTTCAGCGTCTGAGTTCATGAAATGAACAACAACTACGCAGACGTGAAAGAGACCACCATTTGTTTAATTGTACTTGGTTAATGATAAATGCATTATCTTACTAAAACATGTTTTATTTTTCTACATGGCTTTGTTTATTGACAAAGAAGATAGCAAGACATGTACTAGATGTTGATTTGAAAATGTATTGTCGGTACACATAATGAACGTAAGCTTCGATGTAAAAATGGGAAAGACTTTAAAACGTAATAACCAGTTTTTGATTACTGACAGTCGTAGAAAACGAAATTCAACACTTATTATATCGTATCTAACTTTTTAGACTGTTCCAATCGCGAATAAACAGGGAATCCTGCTATTAACTTTTTGACAACTATTTTCCTTGTTTGAAATAAACAGTAACTAATTCGGCGGCATTATCAGCATGAATCTGTCTTAAACGGTTAAAACAATTTGAAAATGTTAATTTCTATCTTTGCATGAAGAAACACATTACATTGTATTTCTAAATCACTGAAACGTTATCTTGTACATATAATATTATTTTGAAACTTTACGGTAATTAAAACAAATCAAACGCTCAGACAAAACTTTGTATACAAATAATTCTATACGACATTAATTTCACCCGATTCATAATCTACCGTCAACCGTATTTACTCATTAATGCAAACCTTTGTCTTCTTCTTATTGGTCTTTTTTTTGTGTATGACACTAAATGCATATTTTTGCCTTGCGATTATAATCGTTGTTATTGTTTTTCTTTCTCCCTGAGACATTCGATTGATGATGGTGTTATAATCCATATCATTCTCGCTTCTTATTGTTTCTAAGATAATTGATTAAATAAAGTGGCAGTAAAAACGGAACACTAATTAAATTAAGTTCTATATTAGAATATCAAGTTCCAGTTTTGATAGTTACATTGACGTAAGCTGTTACAAACTATGAATGAGATGAACTATTAACTGCCACACGTCATAGCACTGTTTTGTTATCGTTTACGGATTGATCATTCTTTATGATATAATCTAACTTTTATATTAACCTTATACAGCCTTTAATAAGTAGTCTTAAGTATAGACTGAATGCTTCAAGGGAATGCATGTTTTCTCTTTATAACCTTTCTTGCGTGTGTTTGTGTTGTATTTCTGTCACGTAGTGTTTTAGCGATATTTTTTAACATTCAATTTGTCAAAGCCGGGAGGTTTGGCATGCCATTAAACCATGTTCAACCCACATTTTTTTCTTAAAATGTCCTGTACCAAGTCAAGAATAGTGCAGTCGTTATCAAATAGTTCGTTTCTATGTACGTTGGCGTTTGTTTTTGTTGCACTACAGTGTTCCTGTTGTTCCTTCGTTTTCCTCTTTTTGTCATTTTGTAACACCAGTACAATACTATTGCCTTCTGATAATTCTCTCTGATAACCTTTATGTCAGCACTCTTAATATATATATATAAAGAAAACTTAAGAAAATCCTGCATCAATTTCAAAATTTGTGCAAGAAACAAAATGTTCTTATTTGAATATAAAATGTTTTTAAAGTTGGTTCAAGTTTTTGAAGTTTAAGGGTCAAGGGCACTTGAAAGAGATAATACTGCCTTTGTAATGATTTCGTTGAAGTCAGATGTACCAACATGTAGCTTTATCAAATGACTAAAAACCTTAACAACTTGAAAAACATTTGATATTAAAAAAAAAAGATTTTGTTCCGTGTACACATTTTGAAATTGATCATGCAGGATTTTGAAATACTAAGGCTTTTCTACCTAAGGAATAGATTACATTAGCTGTATTTGGCACTGTTTTAGGACTTTCGGTCCTTAATGATCTTCAACTTCGTACTTTATTCGGCCTTTGGAACCTTTTTGGATACGAGCTTCACTTATTAGTCTTTTGTAGACAAAACACGCGTCTGGCGTAAATACAAGATTTTATCTTGGTATCGACATTTATGAATACTTATCGCGATTTCGCTATAATAACAAATTATTGTGAAAGTGCATTCCCGTGCATCGATTGTCTTTTGATGTTGTACAATTATATTTGCATATAGCTCTTCATAATAAACTCGATTCTGGAAAACTTTTGATCAAATTAGTCTCAGAGTTCACAGCAAGGCGATAGATACTTAGCTTGCAATTGTCAAAATGTAAAGTTTAAAAATTATTCTTTAAAATTATCAGTTTGTATAATTTACATATATTCTTACTTATTAAGATGTTTTAAAATATAGTAAAAATAGCCAGTTTACACTGTTCAAATAAATAAATTACTAAATAATCCTTATTTGTAGAGGATATCAATCCAATTTTTTATAGTCCATTTAACTAATGTTCTTGAGAGACCTTACAAAATAGTAACAACATTAAAACACAAAAACCACATACAATTTTATATAAATATTTACGAAAAAGCATATTTTTTAGAACAATTTATGAAAAAATGTAACATTTCGTTTGTAAAGATACATGTGTAAAACTATATCTCATTTTTATGTCATTATTCTATCGTTAATTATTCAATATTTAAGAACCAGAATATGTAAATTTTTACTTGAAATAAAATGACTTAGGAAGATTTGAAAAAATAGTTTTCCATCAGCTGAACGTAAATTATAACAGGAGAAAAGTTCAGGAACCAAATCCTTGATTGATTTAAATTCAAGTATTGCTTTTTGATATTGAAAACAATACACTTTAGTAATACCGGTAATGCGTCATGCATCTACTGTAAGCTGTTTTAAGCTCACCTAATAACCTGTTCGTAATTGCAAACGTAAAATAAAATTGTGATCATATTATCTGTCCAGACTGCGAATAATTATGATCGATTTGTTTATGTGACAATAATGATGCTTTCTCAGAAAAGTCATCGATGATCACACAAGCCCTTTTCAGAAGAAATATGTATTCATCACGCAAAGATGACGTTGGTTTGTTGTTGCTTTTATTACATATTAGGTTGATGCTGAAATTTTCACGTTTGTACTTTTTAAAATATGTTAGTTTGATATTGTTAGGCGAGAATCTTTCTGTTGAAAGTTAAATGTTAAATCCGAAAGTCATCATCCTTATCTTCAAAATCTACCCTTTTTAAATTTTGGTTGGTTCTATTTCTAAGCAGGGTTTTGGTTTCACATTTTTTGACTAATATAATTTCCAAAATTAGGTTAAAAGACCCACGGGTTTTGTTCGTATAAGGCTGAGAGACATAAAAAACTTATATAAAAGAACAAAAATATAAATAAACATAAATAAAAAAAAAAACAAAAAAAGGAATAAAAAAGACATGAGAGTGCAAACAGTCAGATTCTATTACCCCAAGATGGATGTTATACAGACCGATATCAACATGGTCTATCGTCGGGAAAGATAACAAAATCAAAAAATGGCAAGTGTAACAAGGAGCATAACTCAATACTGCAAGCATTGGTTTCAATGAAAACATCGCGACTTATAAAACAAAAGCCGATTCACACAAACCTTAAAGCTTAGTACAAACGTTTAGTACACCATTGCCGCCTACAAAAAGACCCATTGATGCTTAAATAAATACGTTATTTTAAGGATGTACTTTGTTGAAATTGAAAAAATCAAGATTTTAAAATAGATACTATAACTAGTAAAAATATGAGAGGTTAAACGCTATAATACCAGGTTCAATTCACCATTTTCTACATTTGACATGCCGCCTATACACTGTACCTAGTCAGTGATATGACAGTTGTTCATTCGTTTGATGTTTTTCTATCATTTGATTTTGCCATTTGATTGAGAGCTTTCCGTTTTGAATGTTCCTAGGAGTTCAGTGATTTTACTTTTTAGAAACAAGATAATAAGCTAAAAATATTGATAGGCTATTGAGCTTTTTTCGAGATGTTTGATTTTTAAAAGATGACAGGAAAAGTCTAACTCTGACTTTTACCTTACATTTGCATTGGAATTGTTTGGGTCACCAATTATAAGAAAAGAAATCTAGAACCTGCTTAAATTTTAGTAAAGGACCTTTTTTGAATTATTAATTCTTATAAGAAAGAAAAATGGGTGTTACGGGACAATTTTTTTACCCTTTATCGTAAGAAAAAACCGAACATCTGACACAAATTACTAAACCTCACCTTAGTACATCCTGAAGGCCAAATCAAATTCAAACTTTTGTATATGGCCGTCACTAGTAAGTCTTATGTGTACACAACGCACTTCTGGCTAATAAATTTAAAACCTGGTGCCTTTTGTTAGCTATTATTCGTGTGTTTCTTTGTCAATTGTATTCTCCTATTTATTTGTATTGTAGTCCTGTAATGTTGTGTTGTCATTTTAATGTTATATCTAACATGGCCATAAAAGAGGGAGGTTTTGCATGCCATAAAACCAGGTTCAACCCACCATTTTTCTTTAAAAGATAACTTGTACCAAGTCAAGAATATGGTCATTGTTATATTATAGTTAATTTCTATGTGTGTTACATTTTAACGTTGTGTTTCTTTTGTGTCGTTTGTTTCCTCTTAAATTTGAGTGTGAATTCATATTATTATAAGACGTGTAACGGTATTTTTCTATCCCAAATTCATGTATTTAGTCTTGATGTTATATTTGTTATTCTCGTCGGATTTTGTCTAATGCTTAGTTAAGAACTGTGTGTGTTACATTTTAATGGTGTGTTGTCATTCTCTTATATTTAATGCGTTTCCCTCGTTTTGGTTTGTGACCCGGATTTGTTTTTTTCTATCGATTTATGAGTTTTGAACATCGGTATGCTACTGTTGCCTTTATTTAAGGTAATGTGTCGTTCGGCTAGTTAATGAATACTTTAATTCGAACACCCTATGTAAGTCCTTAAATGTCTTTTGAAATCATTCCGTATATTATAATTTGTCGTTAGCTAATTGTCTTATTGACATTTTACAGATGAACCGACTCATTATCCTCAGATATATATGTATACCCTTATTAGACACTTAGGCATATAAAATCACGAAAAATGACTATTTTCAAAATGAAAATTCTGTAAATATCACGTCGATGTTTTAAATCATTAATTGAAATTTCTCTGAGGAGAATGATCAACATAAATCTTTCAAATTAGTTCTTATAATAGCGATATCACAGTGTTCATATTTCTATTGAAGATATCTTTTATACTGACGTCAAAAGTTTAATTATAAAAGTATTTCTAGACATATATGAACATTAATGGGTATACCAGTTCTATTTTAGCATTTACCATATACGCGTTTGTTTAAATTTGGCATTAATGGGTTCAATTTATTTCCTATTATATGTTAACTTTTCACACTGACTGTATGGCTCATAGACTAAAAGGATATAATGCACATTGTTTGGCAAAATGTCATCTTATTGTATATTATAGAAGACTCCATTAATCAAGGATATTATAATTGAAATTTTAAAGATATCAGCACGACATGTATCATTTTATATCTATTTATACTTAAAACACTGACCACACATAATTTAAAAACACCTATCAATTTATCAAATCTTTCGCCGTCACAGTGTCTCATAATTAACAAAAATGAGCAGAATGTAATGATATTCCAATAAAAACCTTTAGGCTAGAGGATTTTGTCCAGTTTGAATTAAAAAAAACACATTGGCTTATCATAGTCCATGGGTTTGTGGCTACTCGAATAGAATGTATTATCTGTTATATAAATCTCCAGCAATGGACCATGCAACCTGGATAAAGGAAGGGTGGATTACAACTACTAGTATATGTCCCCTTTCAAATGCATTGATCGTAAAAAAAGGGGGTTCCAACCCATAAACCACCACCTCCTGGATCCGCCACTGTGGTGTTTACATCTCCAGCGCTTGCCTTTATAGCTAGAGCGTTTAAATTTACATTTTCATTGCAAGACTTTAAAAACCACAACACTTTGTCTGAGTGAGACCAACAGGACTCCGTAATTTTGTCCGGCTATAAAAATGTGATCTCAATATTTCTGATTAAGATAAATCTTCGAAAGAAAGACTGCAATACGCAAATCCGGTGCTTTTTTTGTTGTTATACTACCTTATTACACATACAAGTATCAACATCAACTGAGAAGTATGCACTCCATAAATTAAGGACGGGAAGTTTACATATTTATAGAAATATATAGATAATATCATGTTTAAAATTAAACGATTATTTTTTAGTAGATTTTAGTTTTGAATACACATGTTTAACCGGATATCTCTTTGCTGCAGCAAGGAAAAAGTGGCTGAAGATGAATTCAGCATATATTTGACAAGGTGGATGATTTTTCTGTTATTTCAGTAAAACCTCATATACTAATGGTCGCTGACATTGTTGAGGTCCTCACTTATATCAAAATTACCACAACGATTATATATAAACCTCGAACTTATACTGTGAGCTTTTAAACTATTACACGAGTAGAACAGTGTGCACATGCAACCAAAGACGCATTAACCGAATAATGAAGTGGTTGACACAAATCAATATCGTGCCTGTTCATTTAACTCTTTCTTCTTAGCCGTGATTTGACATTAAAGTTTGCATTCACCTGCAAACTGAACTATTTTTCTTATTTTGATAGACATTAAAGGCTGCATGGGCTGATTGTTTTTGTTTTCTTACTAGTATCATAATGTGCATTGTAACAGTGTAAGTACTTATATTTGATTTGACATTAAAGCTTGCCTTCACCTGCAAACTGAACTATTTTTCTTATTTTGATAGACATTAAAGGCTGCATTCACCCATGGGCTGATTGTTTTTGTTTTCTTACTAGTATCATGATGTGCATTGTAAGTACTTATGTTATACTTAACCTAAAGGTAAATTGGTCAGCGAACCTTAGCTCAAGATTGAATTATTTTTCTAAATACGGATGTATCTGCTCGTTAAAGTAACAAAGGATCAATACTAAATACTTAATTAGGAAGAATTACTAACCAAACAGGACACAAATATAACCTTATCTTTAAGAAATATTTCTATTTATAGATACATAGATTGACCGATAAACTTCTAAGGTATTTGTTTTGTCGTTCAAGATCTATTATACGTTATTATCCTAATATAATATGAGTATTAATGAAGTCTTCAATATCTAATACCACTTTTGATGAAAAACAACAGCCTTTTCTTTTCTTATTAATGAAAGGTTGTTTGAGACTAGAATCAAATTAAATAAAGAATTTCGTAGGGATTTATCCTTGTTGTGTACTGGTATATTTGACTTTTTTATTTGTTTGTGTTAGTTTTAACATACATTGTGGTTTTTTTTTTAGTGGATTGGGAAAAAAATAATTACAACTTATATCAATCCCTTTCCACTTTGTTGGTGCGAGTGCTGCCTTGTAGTGGCATAGGCCTGCTTTTTCCGAAATCTACAAGGGTGTCTTTTACATGCAAGTGACCCTCTATTAATACGGGTCAGCCATCAATCGTCCCCTTCAACGGACTATTATCGTTTCTCAAGATCATTCTCGCAAAGGGCGTCAAGGGAGAGCCGAAAAGACAGTTCCTGACATTTGCCCCAAAGAACAGTGAGCGAATCATGAACCTTTTTGTTTATAGTCCAATGCGATAACCACTGCACCACGGCTCTCTCGATTTGGTAGTGATGTTTGTTTGTGTTCGGCTGTTTTTGTTTGTCTGTTAGTTTGTTTTATTAGTGACTATTGAACCTTCATGATATGTATTTGTACCATATTGCATATTATCTAATCACAATTTAAAAGTAAAAAAAAACTGTAGATAAGAAACTTTGGATCCTTTTTAGTTTACCTCGATTTGCGCCTATTTTTTTATAGACCGGACGGGGACATGTGCATGGTTGGTTTTCACTTTTTCCTGAAGACCTTATCTTTTAAGGGAAAAAATATTCTTTTTTTATATCACATCTCCACATTAATGTGGGTCCACAGTCTTTTGTTAGTCAAGTACACTGTATTCATATCCCAAATTTAGATTGCATAATCGAGTAGTGTTACACAATATACGTAACTGACTTTGTTTTTGTATTTCTGAAGCACCTGGGGTCATCCTCGTTTTTTTTGGGTGGGGATTGTGTTGTTCAGGTTTAATTTGCTTTGTTCTTTTGTATACAATGACTGTTTTTCGTATTTTCATCACTGTCATTTATTGTTTCCACCCATATTGTTTACATTTATAAGTTTGAATATTCCTTTGGGAACGTCGGCCTCTCTTTGGAGTCCAATGTTTTCCTTATTCATGAATTCTTCATAGTTTTTTGTTCATCTTATTGTTATTCTATTCAATACTAATGTATATATTATGTATGTTTGTTCTTTCCAATTTTGTTTATATTGTTTATTTTGTTACTATTTTGGTCGTTTTTCGATTTTTTACCATGGCATTGCCATTGTTGTTTTAAGACTTACGAGCTTGAATGTCCCTTTGGTATTATATATTTTTTTCTTGCTTGTATAACTTTAATATAAATAACTAAACAGTATTCTAACAAACATGAATATAAACATGACACAATCAAAGCAAGATTATAAACTTTGTGTCTCATAGGATTAAGTTATGGTAATAGTTCAGATATTATTCCACGAGATAAAGCGTTAACCACGTCAGTGAAACATTCGTCATGTCAGTTCGAGTACGAGATTGTCATCATTTTAATTAAAATAATCGGCAAATTCCACGAAAATAAAGAAAAACATTCAAACATGGTTTAAGTATACATTAGTTAAATCGTTTGATCCCCATCATTTCCATTACCATACATACTCTTTTACTATTCTCTGAAATCTAACGTTATTTAACCTGGATCCCTTCATATCTGAGCTGAAAAAAATAATTGTGTCTGCTTGATATATTTTTCAAAAACTAGATAATCCAACCATGGATAGAGTAATGTATCAATGTTATCATATTAAACGGTTATCAAAGCAGTCATTAGGAATTTATCCCCATTATCATATTCATTCCTTCGCCAAACGAACTAACGACATTTCATGCACAACAAACGCACACATAACGTCAAATAACGTCACCTACAACTAAAGTTTTTGTCGGAAACATAACGATTGGAATCAAGCGTATTCAGAAAATGTATATATAACATTTCCTCGGCGTGCTGTTATCATACAAAAATGTCAAATGAAACTGTTGATAAGGACCCTCTTTGACCAAATTATCAAGTCTATTATTTTAAATTAATAGTGCATCTATAATTTTAAAATAACGAGATTCAATTTGTTAGCCAGCATGACGTAAAAAAATATCAAAAAATCAACTTAATATTTAACTGCTATAGAACGATGGTATTGATTGCAAATAACACCATTCCAGCCCCCACTTTCCCTCTACCCACATATAGTTATCAATAAAACCAATAATTAACAAGTTGATGGTCAAATGTGATACCGATTCGAATAGTATGTCACACATTTTCTTTAATCTAACATTCCGCATTTGTCAGGCGTACCACCAAACTCGACTTCTGTAATTATACAGTGAATAGTTCCGGTTGATTTAGGATAACCAGGACGGATTTAAACAGAAATATTTTGAAAGCAGATACAACTATGCACCCAATTATCAGCATGACTTTATCAAATGACATTAAGAAAACTAAAATTCCAGACTACAAATATAGAATGTAGCGTAGGTACTTAAACTTCAGTCACGGATTTCGCGATTTCACGGGTGTATTCAAAGGAATATGACAGTTGGTGCCCATTCGTTTGTGTTTGAAATATTTATTTTGTCATTTGATAAGGGACTTTTTGTTTTGAGCCATAATGATAAATTATCTGTTTACACAACTTTGTATTTGGTTTTGAAAAAAACAAGTTTTTTTTTCTACCCCATAAATAGATTAAATTTACCGTAGCTATATATAATTAAAACCTTTCGAAATTGAGGGTCCTCCATTCTGTCCAGCTGCTAACTTTATTTGGCCTTAATTAACTTTTTTATTCTTATGTCACAGATGAGTCTTTTGTAGACGAAACGTGCGTCTGGGGTACAAAATATTCTCCTGGTATCTATGACTATTATATATAAGTATCTTAGACGGCATATGCGTTATACATTTTAAATGGTCATAAAGCAATATAAATAAATTTGGTTGGAATTGAAGCAGAAAATTGAAAACAAATCGTTTGATTGATTGACGTTTAACGCTACTGTATGAGCTGTTGGCTAGTTCAAATTGACACTAGATTTCATTATTGAGGAATTTGTAGTTCTACAGAGATCACCACCGATTATTGGCATTAAAATTGTTAATGTCTGATTTGAACGCACCTTACAAGGAGCAGGGTTCGAACAAACATCATCATTGTTGACATCTAAGTCATCCCTGAGGAAGAAATTTTCAGACCACTCCGCCTCTGATGCCTCTAAATGTGTTTTTTTCTGTCTTGATTTTACACTAATACATAACGGCCTAATTTAATTTAAAATGTTATAAGAGATAAGCTCATATTGCATTCAGACCTGATTTTTTAAACTTACTCTTTCATACAATTCATGAATAAATCAGGGACTATATGTAAGATTTTTTCATTTTAGTATTGTTAATCTCAATTGTTCACGCATGTTTTCCCATCAACATTGTATACATATTTTCCAAAATTCTTCAACTTTTTTTTTCAGTACACTATTTTCTTCTATTCTATTCTTTTTTAGTTTGTTTATGTTTTTTATTCTTCATAAAGTTTCTATTTTTACTTTTTTTTCAATTACATAAATCCAAAACAGACTACCTTAATTAACATATACATGAAATTTCATTGTTCACAATACCTTTATAAAATTGAGAATAGAAATGGGGAATGTGGCAAAGAGACAACAACTCTACCAATGAGCAAACAACAGCAGAAGGCCACAAATGGGTCTCCAATACAGCGAGATACTCCCGCACCCGGAGGCATGCTTCAGTTGGCCCCTAAACAAAAATATGTACTAGTTCAGTGCTAATAGACTTCATACTAAACTCCGAAATATACACAACGTTTGTAACTTTATTTAGTCCCAATACACTGGCTTTAGAACATTTAAATTAACAATTATACAATGTGCCATTTGAATTAATCCATAGGTTTAAAATTGGTAGCATTCTGTTTTAAGGAATATGTCTTTTCGCGATTATCGCTTATTTTGTCACTGCATTTGTAAGTTATTCAGAAAGGAGTATGTTCGATAAGGTCCTAAAATGGCCTCCTTTTTTAGCGTAAATTTCAAATTCGGATTTATTGACAAATATCACGATAAATTATAGATAATATATTGACTAGATAGGATATAAGCCATTTTGTTGAAAATTTTACGTTTCTACGTTTCATTATGACGTCACAAGTTGTACTCATATTGATTTTTCACGAAAAAATCAATGAAAATGGGTAAATTTCCAAAGATTATTCGACAGGAAACATAGAGCGCATACGTCGACAACAAAGATCTTTTAAAATAATGTTTGTAAAGACATTGAACATGTCCTATTTGAATATTAAGCTTGTCGACGCCTGCGCTCTATATTTTTCCTGGTCCTTTATTTGGTTGAAATCCAGCTGATTTTGTCAAATTTCACCAAAATCCCTTATCTTGACCTTTTTGGATGTAAAAATCAACGTCTAAGAATTGAACTTTGACAAAAACAGCTCTGTTAAACTTTCTCACATGTCTTTACGGCAACTTAAAACAATTATTGTCTTGTAACCATGAACTTTATAATTGGGGCCAAATATGGCACTTACAGAACTTACTCCTTTGTGTCTATAAATATAAATCATATTTAAATTGTTAACAAGCACTCACCAAAACATCAGATTTTCAAATCTTATACTAGTACGTAATATGAAAATATATATATATATAACGATTCTAACACGGGGTATTTTTTTAGATAGTAACAAATAAAGTATATGATATAAACACCTTCATAATTTAAAAAGGGTGTTTCATTTCATAAAATATGGCATGCAAAATATTCAAGAGTAAACAATTATTGTCAGTAATTTTAAATGTTGTCATTGAAAAAATAATGTGGTAGACATTCACGAAAGGGCTAAGGCATACATTTAAAAGAAAAAAAAAAAACCCAATTTGGAGAACATCAGGTAAGAGCTAATCGTGGCCAAAGATTTGAGGTGCAACCAATGAACATTTTTTGACATTTTTTAAACACTTCAGTGTCTACTTTTGTCGATTCAATTAGTTTATGTAAAATAATTTTAATTCCAAAATCCGTCTGAAAATTAGTGCAAATGCTACAATTGTATAGAATTCGCTGGAGATGAAAGTCTAGCACTGGACTTTTTTTTTATTTTTTAGTACACTATTGTCTTCTATTATATTCTATTTTTGTTTGTTTATGTTTTTTTTTCTCATAAAGATACAATTTTTACATTTTATTTTCTATCACGTAAAGCCCAAAAGACTACAATACTTGACGTATAAATTTCAGTGCTGACAATACCTTTATGTAAGGTTATTTAGTCCCAACACACTGGCCTTATTAGAAAATTTAAATTAACAATTGTACAATGTGCCTTTTGAGTTTATCCCTTTGTAAAAAAAAAACTGGAAACATTCTTTTATAAGGAGTGTCTCTTTTCGCGATTATCGCTTATTTGGTTACTGCATTTGTAAGTTATTCAGATAATTTAATATTAATATCAATTGATGTTGTTAATATTATTTTCCAGTATCTCTCTTTACTTTTATAATTACTTATGTTAACGGAGAATCGGTTGGGTCTGAAGAAGTATACAGCCACTAGAAAATAAGGTACGCAAGGATTTGTTAGCAAGGTTTCAGACCTATTCTACACACAAAATCTAAAACCAGCTGTCTTTATCACTCGGTGCACATCAAATGAGAAATATAACACGAGTCTGTTTATTTTAGTTTGATTCTAACTGTTTAAGGTTCATGTGGACCCTATGGCTAAAATGGCCGTATTTTCACCTCAAAATTTACTCTGAGTACAGACAAACCTGTGCATCTGTAAAAAATTTCAGGCATAGCATGCCCTAGATAAATAAATTTAAAATATGTTTTGTGTTTTAGAAAAATAAAAACTTACCAGGATTTTGCCGTGCACTTTTTTTCATTCCTCCAGAAGGTGCCAAAAGAAACTAAGTTGGGAAACAGGTTTGAGAACTTCCCCACAGGTAATTATTGAAGTGAGCTGTTTTGTTTGACATGGATATGAGATGGACAATAGATACCTGACAATAGTTGTTATTTAAACTGTGTACCTGAGTGGACCATATCAAGGTAAACTCAACTGTTTGTTTATTTCATCATCTTCTGCAGGGACGAAAAAAAGTGTACGGTAAAATTCAGTTAAGTTATGAATTTTCTAAATCATACAATGCATTTGAATTCTATTTATCTAAGGCATGCTATGCCTTAAAATTTTCCCGATGCACAGGTTTGCCTGTACTCAGAGAAAATTTTGAGGTGAAAATACGGCCATTTTAGCCATAGGGTCCACATGAACCTTAATTTACTTCTCATTATCGTGATCTTATAATAGCTTTACTTTTGGGTGGCTGAAAGAATAAATCAATTTTCGGCTTGATGAAAACTAAGACTTGTTTCTCTGTGGTATGTGTTTAGTTTATTGTTGAAGGCCGTACAGTGACCATAGTTGACATTTTTTGTGTCATGTGCCTCTTTTGGAGAGTTGACACATTATTGTCAGACATCCGGCAGAGAATTCCGACTTTGGGATGAGGAACAGCTTTGGTATTACTTACCTTTATTTTTTTCTGTCATTTTTGGTGATACAAATTTATCTTATTCGCTATATTTACTGATTTTTTAGAAGAATAACCACTGACTTCAAATATAAACGTTTGCGAAACTACCTTTCTATTATTAAAGTATCCCATATCAATTTACAGTTACAGTAAAAAAAAATCCGGTAGATAATTCCTATTTGAGATGAGGAATAGCTATGATATGTATATTTTACTTTTTTTTCGTTAATTTGTGGTAATACACATTTGTATTTGTAGCTCTTCGAGTGTTTACGTGTAGATAGTCAAAAGTAACCTATACCCATGTACATACATTCAGGTCTAAACGAAAATTTCGAATGAGGTTTTGTTAATAAACAATATCATGGAATTATTGATAGCAGAAAAATCATAATTTATTCGATTTGGCTTTTCTTTCACTTTCACGACTGATAATGCCTTTCATTAAAACATTGTTAGATGCAAACTACAATTTAGTAATGTGATTGTTTTCAGATCTCACTATATCTACTTTGATTCTTACTTTTTTTCATTTTGCAATTGACTTGACCGTGTCCTCTATTATATTCTTTTCTTTACATGTACTTTGGTTCGCATTTTGCTCTTTTGATATTGTTTTGATTACATGTACAAATGATATACATATATCACTGGTGGTAAGCGGATGGTCGTAACTAAAAGTTACGACCATCTGAATATTGGAGACAACTCTAGGGATAAGTTTTTCTTTTCCGATTTTCGTACAGTAAAAGGTTCATTTGAGTCAAACCGCTTGTCTCATATACACATATCGTGAGTGCGTTGTTATTGAAACCAAATTTGACACATAAAATCATTCCAATTTTCGTAAAATAGTCATTCAAAAATTCGAGCATGATGGTCGTAACTTTAACTTGTGATGGTCGTAATGTCAACTATAATATTTTGGATGATGGTCGTAACCGACATAAGATGGTCGTAACTTTGAAAGATGACCGTAACTCAAGTATTTAGACTAACTTTTATCAAGCTATTTTAAAAGTACTGTGCACATGCACAACCATGTTAATAAAGTCTGTTGTTATATAAAGTTTACTACAAAAAATATTATTTCATTTGTTACTCTGATAATGGCATGCAGAAATGAAGGTAAAGAATTATCAATCATACATTTTTGATATGTTCCAAACGATCATCACTTAGGAGAAACAGGGAAAACTAATCAACTCGAATTAAGCCAAATAGTATGTTAGAGTTGAGTATTAATATATTTTACTGTACGTTAAGGCATAAAATTGTTGAATATTTGCTTTCAGATTTGTTTTGTTTACGACTTTTTATTTCCTGCAATCATGTCGGCAGATGAAATTATTAAACGTACAATTTTGAACAATCTTCTTTAATTTTTAATCAGCTATTGCAGTTTTTTTAAACCATTGGCTTTCAAATATTCGGCTTTTGGTGAATCATGATTAATGAAAATCCACAAATGCCTGGTGTATTTATCGTGTTGTCTTTATTTTTTATAGATTGCATGACGATCTTGCGGTATATCACTGATAATTGTTCTAAGTATTGGTTCAGAATAAAAACTTAATTCATGGTGTCGCAATGAACATTGTGTTAACCTAGAACGTATGAATAAGGTTGAGATATTTTACAATGCTACACGCGTTGAATTTAAGAGTAAGATCAAATATCAGTAGTTTGTAGACAGGCTTGTAGCCAGGATAATATTACAAGGTAGAACTAAATGTACTGCGGCAAATATTACATACATATATGCAGGTATATATTTTACAATGATACACGCTTTGAATTTAAGAGTAAGATCAAATATTAGTAATTTATAGCCAGCCTTGTAGCTAAGATAATATTTCAAGGTAGAACTAAATGTACTGCAGCAACTATCACATACATATGCAGGTTGAAAATAATATTTATGTTATATGTTTATATTGGATGAATGTACTCAGATTTAAAAGACCAGCACGCTGAGTTGAAGCTTAAAGATTTATCATTTAAATATTATCCTGGCTACAAGCTATGTATGAATACTGTTTGCTGAAGTCCTTTTGCTGAAATTCCAAAAAAAAAAAAAAAAATACATTATCATCAGCATATAGTAAACAATGTAAATTGCTAACCCCTTTAATATTCTTTAGAAAGAAGTTTAAGGATTCATACTGTGATGGATTTTTTTAACTCGTGGAATAATTTTGACTCTAAATACGCCTCCTCTAGTAGTGGAAAGATGATCCCAAATTGTCAAGCCTGTGCCAGTATCTGATCATAGACTTTGCAATGACAAAATACAAAGTGAATCTACCGAGTTAAGAAAGATTGGCAAAATATGTTTCTCTTTTGGTAACACCAAGTAAATGTTTACAAAATTCAACGTGTAGTCTTTCTGAAAGAATCTTAGGATAATCCTGATCTACATTTGTAGTCATAGATTATTTTTTTTAAAGGGTTGAAATATCCCAAATTTTAGTACTATATAAGAGAATAGGTTTTATTGTATGCTCAAAAACATGAAGGCTGTTTTTTAAACTTGGATTCAGTGACAGAAAGTCCTTGCGTAGCTTATGGTAGGCTTTTAATGCCTTATTATACAATTCTCTCTGAGCGAAGGAAAAAAATCCAGATGCACTAAAAGTTATTCCTTAATATTTACAATGTTGAGCACAATCAATAAGTCTGTTATTAAAATAAAAATCATGTTTGATATGTCTGCCTGTTTTGTTTTATACAAGCACCTTGGTTTTATTGGGATTAATTTTCAAATAGTTATCAAAGGTACCAGGATTATAATTTAGTACGCCAGACGAGCGTTTCGTCTACAGAAGACTCATCAGTTCAAACACCGATCTTAATCCATCAAGTTTACTTTGAAGTCCTTTTGCTGAAGTTGAAAAAATGGCAAGATCATTAGCATATGATTAGTATAGAATAGGCTGGTCGTGATTAAACAACAGCTGGATCAGGGGAACTTTTAACACAATCAGGAAGTTCATTTATAAAAATTTTAAACAAATTTGGACTCAAATTGTCTACCTGTTTTACTCCAACTTCTAAAGAGATCTCTTACCACTCTTACCATACTCTCTAACTATATTCAATAGCTTAAGTTTTATCCCTGGGAGAATGACAGTATCAAAAGCCTTCTGGAAATCATCAAAGCAGGCAAACACTCTACCTTCTTTCGCATTACAATACTTACTTATAATGGTTTTTAGAATGAACATATGGTCAGATGGTTGTTTTGGTTTTTTTTTTTTTTTTTTTTTTGGTAAACCCAATTTGGCTCTCATCAATGATATGATATTTATTTAAGGATTTACAAAGACGTGTATCAAGTATCTTATTAAAAAGGCTTCCCCAATGAATCAGTAATTGTAATTCCTCGATAGTTATTACGATCGGATGCATCATTCCCTTTATGAATTGGGAATAAAAAACCTGTGGTCCAGGCTAGGGTTCATGGTAATTTCGATAAGAAAGACAAAGATGTATAGCGGATAGCATGGTACCAATTTGCCCCTTATAATCAGCTTGACTATATACCAAATGACAATACGACTTCTCAAAATCCAGGCTAAGAATAAAATGTATGTTGTTTAATTCGATTACGGACCTGCGAATTCGCGGATATGGTGTTGTCTCGATAACGATCCCCATAACATCATTTTGACTCCTTACTTATGCTCTTTCGACTTCAATTTTAAATTGTAATTTTTCTTTTAAATTCCACCTAGTAGGTACATACTAGTTTTTAAAAAGTTTATCTTTTCAATACATGCAAAATATAAAGAAAATAAATCAGGATACTGTTATTTCATGTGATGTCAAATTTGTTAAAAGCGCCTTTTCTTAATTCGTAACTAAGAATGATCATAACCAGAGCTGTGTGTTAAAATGAATTCTCCACTTTTGAGAATTTATATTGTTATTAAACTTAACAGCTTATAATTAGTTGCCTCTTGGTTGATTTTATACATTATATTTTAAGTAACAGTGACTGGTCATTTCATTTTGTATTGGGTTTTTTTTCTCGATTCGTTCCAATTTTCTTTCCTTTCGCACTTTACAGGTATCCCTCTCTTTACCTCTTTTAGTTTTTATCATTTAGTGAAATTAACTTCACAAATATATCATATAATATATTCATATAACAAAAGACACGTTTAAAACTCTTGACTTGTCTTATTAGGTCCTATTTAATAAAGAGTTACGACCATCACAATTTTAAGTTACGACCATCCTGAACATTTTTGTTTTTTTAGTTACGACCATCATGCTCGAATTTCTGAATGACTATTTTACGAAAATTGGAATGTTTTTATGTATCAAATTTTGTTTCAATATCAACGTAACTGACGGTTAGTATGTATGAGACAAGCGGTTTTACTGAAACATTTTTTTACTGCACGAAAATCGGAAAAGAAACATTTATCCCTAGAGTTGTCTCCCATCTTCGGATGGTCGTAACTTTACGACCATCCGCTTACCACCAGTGATATATAAGGATTCAAACTTCAATAACATGCATTCATCACGCGATTACTCTACCATAAATAAGCCTTGAGTATATCACTAGACCTTCACCTGGGTATGTTTCTGTTTGTTCTAATCTAATTCATTAAATAGTATAAAGCTGGAACCTTGATCTGCTATTGTTTATTCTAGAATGGAAACGTATTATTTGGAATAATAAACAACTCTTCAGATTAATGTAGCACGAGTCAGAACGATTTTCTAAAAAACAGAGTAGTATTAGAATATCGTGTTGATCATTGTTTGATTTCGTAAAATTGTTTTATTGATTATTACTTTCTGCCGTCCTAATAGGCATGCAAAATTTGACACTGAACGTTGTTGAATGTTTTCTATCATCTTAAACTTGCATTAAATATTTTACACTGTACGTTTTTTATTATTATTTCCTATGGTCCTGAACTTTCAAGATTTATTTGAGCGATGATTTAGCATTTTTTCTTTGAAAATGTGGCGATCTAACTATATTTCCCTTTTCCATCTGTCATTTCATATACACAGTACTACAAAATTAATGTCACGGTATTTTAATTTCAAATGGAAAATAAAGTACCTGAATTCATCCTGATATTTGAAAACAAGATATGGGGTATAATCCATTGAACACAAACAGTAAAACACAAAAAGCAAAGGAACAGCGCTTTTATAGTCAAGTTAGTCTGACATCTTACCTTTAGAAATTTTATTTCTATTCTATTTTTGCCGAACAACGGGAGTAGGGTACGTTCCTCCGGCTCTAATATTCAAGACACAAGACAAAACGTATCGATATAGAGTACTCGCATACTAAAAGCTAATCATATGTCGAAAAAACAAAACAAATACATGTACAGACTGTATTGTTAATTTTATTGTAGAACATGAGGTTATGAACAGTTTGAATTGCCTTGTTAACATGGTACGCAGCTGTCTTCTGCTAATTCATGTCTGGACGATAATTAGTCCTATATTAAATATACATCGTTTATATGATCGGATCACGTGGAACCGTCATTAACCTTTATTTAAAATAATATAATGTTAACTTTAAGCACTACTGCCCTGTTGAAAAATTAACAGACGTATTATTACAATTTTTGCAGATAATAAATATGATTAAAAACAATAATATTGAATCATATAAAATGCACAGGAACCCATAACCCTCATCTTAACGAAAATAAAATAAAAAACAACATTCGGACAAACAAAATAAAACAAACCAAACAAACAAAGTCCTGTACTGCAACGCATACTGTGTGACATATTGGCGATTGCTTAGCGTCCAACGATTATTATTTAAACAATACAAGTAGGTCCATAAATATTAAATATAAAAAAGAAGATGTGGAATTATTGCCAATGAGACTACTCTACACAAGAGACCAAATGACACAGAAATATATACAACAATAGGTCACCGCACTACCTTCAAACAATGAACAAAGTCCATACCGCATAGTCAGCTATAAAAAGACCCGAAGACTGTTCTGTGCGATTAAGATTTATTGAAATTTAAAAAAACATTTACTGTCTAAAAATGCCATTTTGGTGCAAAGTAACATTTTTGGGAGTTAAAAATGCATAATTTTAACTGTACTGAGACAAAATGAGAGAAATATGAAAAGTCAAGTTGTCTCTGACTATAGAGTTAATTATACATGTAGCAGGTTTGCTTGTATTTCTATTTTATATCAGTTATTTCTGTATTGCTGATATTTTAATGCTTTTGTTTCTAAATCTCGGACTCCCATATCAAGTTCGAGTTTAATTTAGAAAATAACACTCAAACAGGTGGAACACTTTATTAAAATAGGGAAAATATTTGAAATGTTGTAGCATCTTCATTCTCAAAAAAAACTAACGATTTCAAAAATTCTTTTTCCAACAATTACATTTCTCTTTTTAACTGTAGTTCCAATGTAATTTCAATTTTGTGTTTGTTTATACATAATTTTTTACACATGTGGTCAGCTAATTATTAACATTGTAAAAGAAAGGAGCATCAGTGGCCGAATAGTCTAAGTAGTTTTACAACATTATCACTAGTCGATCAACACATAGGTTGTGGGTTCTAATCTCGCACGTGGAAGCCACGTTAGACTCTAATCTTTACGAGGATTGTCAGTTTTCCAGCATAAAGTCAGTGGTTCTCTTTGGGCACTCCGGCATCCGTAAACAATTACGACTGACCGGCACGAATCAGAAAACAGTGTTGAAAGTGGCACCAATAGCCTCTAATTTATCGCGAAAAAAAGAAAGCATAACTAAATAATTTCGTGCACCTGATTTTAGAATGCATCTTCATTCTTTGGTGATTTATTTACGCTACTGTCGTATGTTGAAAGATAAAGCGAATATAAATCATCGTAAATATATAGCTCTGACCTAACCTTGCTTGTAGTTAACAACAAATGTGTAAAACTGTGATAATGATCGTAGTGGAATCGACTAGAAAGGACAAATTCGGAGTAAAAAGAGATGTAAAGGATACATAAAGTAATTTTAAGATTTTTTTTATTATGATATTATAATAAATTTATAATATATAATAATCATCCAATGTTTGCCATGACATTTCAATAAATGCACTGTAACAGTTGTTTTTTCCAGTGCTTCATTAATATATGTTTGTGTTGACTAAATTATTATTTGTATGCCATGTATCTCTTTTTCCGCCCACTACATCCACACTCATCTTTCTCAACATTTGACATTTAATAGGATAGGTCAGACGAAAACATATCAGAATTCTAAGAATCTATTATAGTGTCTTTATTCGTTATATAAGAAGAGGCTATCGTAACAGTTATGAAAAACACACAAATGCTGAAAAAGCTTATAAATCGTAGCTTTTCATAAAACTTTTTCATTAAAATTAAGTCTTGTTGAGGTTGTATATCATCTTTATCGGTACTATACTGATTCATGTGACTTTTCAAAGGCATTACTGGTAATTAAGATAAACTACATGAATAAAAGTGAATGCAGTTGATTCACTACCCTGTCATTCTGACGGATGCCATTCGATTCTGAACTTTAGTTCAATATTGTTGGTAAGATTTTATTATAATGTAAAACGATATATAACTTCTATATCGTTATGGAACTGAAATACATTCTAGTATCTTCTACGTAATAAAACATAGTGCTTTAAGGTTAATAATTACACAATCACGCAACGAAAACATTTATAAACTATCAGACCGATAACATTACCAATTAACTTGAATTGGAACTTCTCTTCTCCAGCTTTTATTTATATACTTAACATTAACAAGCATGCATCAATATACTATTTAAAACATCAACTATTACCAGTAGCGGCTATAGCTACCTTGACCTTTCGTAAAATATGTCTGGTTTAGTTTTAATGTTGTAGACCTTACATTACTTTTTAATGTGTTGACTAATTAATTCTGGATGCATATTTTCATTTTTACCAGTGCCAAAACTCTGTCTTATATTGGACCACTATTGACACTAGTCATGCTTGTGTTAAAAAACTAAATCGGACAATGAACAATGAATTAAATTTCTTGAAGAAGTGTTAAATAAACGCATTTATCACCAACTTCTATTTTCTATAGAAACTTCTCAAGTAGAAAGAAAATAAGTGAACACATCCTTCATTTTCCTTCTTTAAAAGCTGAAAAAATATGACAGACTTTTGATGGGGATATTATATTGTGACAATAAACCTTGCTTTGTATATATTGTAATATCGGTTTGAATTATAATGAATAAAAAATGCACCAACCGCAAACTGTAAAAAACTACAACCACTCAGATTGATTGATGGTTGTTTGCAGTTCGTCTTGTGGCAAATATCGAATGTATGTTAAGAACGACCAAACACAGAGATGACTGCGTCATAGATACATGTAACATGATTGATTCACACGCAAACACGATGGGTTTAAATAGGTTGAATTATCCCTTATTTTATCCTCGTATGACTTCAGGGTAAATTAAAACAGCCACGGTTGCAATCAAGTACGTCGAATGTTTAATAAACTTTTTGTGTATCAGTTAATGGTATATTTATGTCATTTTTTGTCATTGTGATTAACAATAACTTTGCAGACTAATATAACGTATAAATTAGATAAGATTCATTATGGTACGATCACATGAAAAAATAATTAAAAATATGCATTTTGCGCTGCATTACAAAAAAGAAACAGTCGAATATAGTCATATTTCATATTAACCAAGACATAAACATGGATCTATGATCATCCATAACAGTGAATAGTGATACAGGTCATATTGGCGATAAAGAGAAATCAAATCCGGGTTTCAAACTGAAAGAAAAACATCAACTATAACAGAAACATTGAACTGCAACAAAACTAACGGCAACTTTTATAGAAACGGACTATTTGATAACGACTTCTGTAAGAAAATATCGATGGTTGAACCTGGTTGTATGACTAGCCAAACCACCCGCTGATGTGACAGTGCTTTTAAACATAACGCTGAATTTACAGCACTCTGTTATAGGAATACTGTACACGTGATATCAAGAACAATCATGATCAGCCAATAGAAATACGGATAAAAATAATATAATGGTACGCTACAACATGTAAACCTCAGATTTACAACGGACATCTCCAATGAATTAATGAAAGGAACTGTGCGTCACATGAATTAGGAGATAACCATGATAACTGTATTGCATTTTAAGCTTGGCCTTCGTACATGCAACGTAGATTTTACTGTAGCAAATTGAGTTTACCTAGCGACGCGGAACGGAGATAGGTAAACGGATATTTGTGACAATATAATCGAGTTTTAAGAAGGCCAAGCTTAGAATAAAATACAGTTATCTCCATTTTAATGCCGCATACTAAAATAAATGTCATTCGATAAATATTTTAGCTTACGAATGGCATAAATGAGCAAGTCCGCGAAACTGTTGCATCGTCTTTAGCATCTAAACAATGTGACAACATATGTATACTGTGGATGTCAAACATGAATACTTAACGTATTTGTACTTTTCGTACGCTTCAGAATGGTTTCAATACAGACAAAAAGAAGATTTTGATGTTCAAAATGTGACAATCTTGTTTATTTTATTTTTTAGAAATTACATACCCCATAAAAATTCGTATTCAAAATGATGGCTTTCTATAAGTTACGGACTGGTAGAACGAGGAATATAACCCCTTAAAATATTTGCGGTCAACGTCCAATGAAAATTATTGTTACAAACTAATTGCATTAGAATGGATTATCTAATTGTTGAAATCGATTTAACAATTAACCATAAGGAAACAGAAATACAAATGAATGATGAAAATAAAGGACGAAATCTGAAATAACATATATCTATGTGAAAAGAGAAATATCTGCATTCAGTATACAGTATTAGTCTCAGTTAAGTAATCAAATGATGGCAAGTCAATCAAAGATTTGTAGACAGTGTTGTGTAGTCCATTCATCATAAAACAATTACACACACAGAGTATAGTCACATCCTATAAGATGCATTTGCATGTTCTTTTGAGGTGTTTGCAATCATATTATTCGATTTTTAAAAAAAAAGTACTTCTTCTTAAAACCATCTACTTGAATGGCATAGTTGAGATTGAAAATCGATTACTTAATATATCGAACACTAATGGACAGTAAAACAGTAACTGAATTTGTATGTTTTTGTTTTCAGAAATATACAATTCGTAGAAACGTATCCAGGGTATCAATTGCAGTGTTGTCAACAAGATAAACATTAAGATGTTGTTTTCTAGAAGCTATGACGTATATTATTTATTACCATATAAACAATAATGTCCTGCTTGAAAAAATTAACAGTCCCAGGATGATCAACTTCCGAGGAAAGGCAAGTTATTGAAATTTGATCAACTCGAGCGATCGACTCACAAGCAACGTCCAAGCGTCCACAACATCATGCACTGGATTAACGTAAGAAACATTATAAAGGAATGTAAAAATTATTTTAATCAAAATATTGAAAGAAACAAATTACTGTTGTACCTATTTATGACATGTTTACCTATTATGTCTGTCTGTGTTGTTGAATCATCTTTGTCAATATAATGAGATTGTATGCGACTGTCATACAAGTGAAAGATTAAGCTAGCTGTTTACCAGGTTAAATCCACCATTTTTGTTATAAGAAAATGTCTGTTCCAAGTCAAATATTTGACAGAAGATAGCACTTCTGTCTGTGTTGACAAGAGTTATCATTGATTTGGTCATAATCATGAATTAACTGTTTACAAAACTTTGATGTTTTTCAATACTCAGGCTTTTCCATCTCCGGAATAGATTACCTAAGCTATATTTTAGCAAATTTTGGGGGGCTCTTTGGTACTCGGTGCTCTTTAGCTTCGTATCTCATTTGATTTTATATGAGCGTCACTGATGAGTCTTTTGAAGACGAAATGCGCGTCTGGTGAAAATAAAGTATTTTAGCCCTGGTGTCTATGATGAGTTTATTTACATACACTGGGTCGATGCCACTGCTGATGGAGTTTTTATTCCCCAAGGATATCACCAGCTCAGTAATCACCATTTCTGTGTTGACATGAGTTATCATTAATATGGTCATACATTGTAATTATAAATTAACTGTTTACAAAACTTAGATTTTTTTCAGTTCTAACATTTCTCCCTTATGAATAGATTACCTTAATTAAGCTTTATTTGGCATATCCTTTGGGAATTTCGATTTTCTTCAGTTTCGTACTTTATTAGGCCTTTTTATCTTTTTTTATATGAGCACAACTGATGAGTCTTTTGCAGAAAGAAATGCGCGTCTGGCGCAAATAAAAACTTTGAGTCCTTGTATATTTGATGAGTTTATTGTTATACATTCGTTTGATGTGTTTGATGTTTATATTTTGCAATTTTATTATAGAATATCAGCTATGAATCTTGATCGGATTTCGTTATTTTTCTATATTTACTTTGATTCATTTGACAAAGAAGATGTGGTATGATTGCCAATACCACAGCTCTCCACAAAGGACCAATTGAAACAGAAATTATCAACTATAGGTCAGCATACGGCCTTCAACAAAGCCCATACCGCACAGTAAGCTATGAAAGACCCCTAAATAATAAATGAAAATCAATTCGTACGAATAATCTAACGGCCTAATTTATGTACAAAAAATGAACGAAAAACAAATATGTAAATAAGCTCATCATAGATACCAGGATTAAATTTTGTATTTAAAACAGATGAGCGTTTCGTATACAAAAGCCTCATCAGTGACGGTCGAATCCAAAAAAAATGAAAAGGCCAAATGAAGTACGAATAAGTAACACATCAATAAACGACAACCACTGAATTACAGGCTCCTGAGTTGGGACAGCCACATACATACCGATCCAAACCCTCCCCCTTACCAGGGACAATGGTGTAAAAGTACAACATAAGAACGAACTATAAAGTCAGTTGAAAAAGGCCTAACTCATCAGATTGAAATACATCTGACAAAAATAACGATTGGACACAGAGTGGCAATATCATACTTTGTTTGATATTGCAATTTATTAGACTGTGTATTCGTTTTTTTATATTCTTTTCTTTGCACGTACTTTGATTTGAATGTTCTATCTTTGATATTCTTTTGATTATAGTTACAAATAAAATATTTATATAAGGATTCAATCTTCAATAGCATGCAGTCATCACGCGAATGTTCTCCATAAGTAAGACTCCATTTAATCAACAGACCTTTACCTGCGTATTTTTTTGTTTGTTCTAAATATTTAATCCATATGACATTACAACAACAGGAACAATGAGCTTCAATTGGTTATTCTAGAATGGAAACATATTATCTGAAACAGAAAAAAATCCATTCAGATTTATGTATCATGAATATCCTTTCTTTAAACAGAGGAGTACAGTATTACTATATCGTATTACGCGAATGCTTGATATGGTAAAAATCCTTATTATTTTCTATTGTCCTGAACATGCAGCAAATATTAGACACTGTACGTTGTTTTATATTTTTCATCGTATTGAACATGCAAGAAATATTTGTAACTGTACAGTTGTTTATTATTTTAACATGCAAGAATTAGTTGATCTATGTTTAAGTAACAGTATCTAACTAGTTTAAGTAAATTAACTCATCATAGATGCCAGGACTAAATGTTATATATACGTCAGACGCGCGTTTCGTCTACATAAGACTCATTAGTGACGCTCGCATCAAAAAAGTTTTAAAAAAAGCCAAATAAAGTACGAAGTTGAAGAGCATTGAGATCCATGGTATCTAACTATGTTTCCTTTTTCCATTTGTAATAACTTATACACAGTACTACAAACAACATCAAGGTATTCACAAGCCCAGTAGTCAGCACTTTTTGTGCTGACATGAATTATCAATGATATTGTTATACTTATAAATTAACTGTTTACAAAATTTTGAATTTTTTGAAATAAGGCTTTTCTACCTCAGGCATAGATTACCGTAGCTGTATTTGGCAACACTTTTAGGAATTTTGGATCTCAATGCTCTTCAACTTTGTACTTTATTTGGCTTTTTTTTTTGTGTGGATTCGAGCGTCATTGATAAGTCTTTTGTCGACGAAACGCGCGTCTGGCGTATATACAAAATTTAGTCCTGGTAGCTATGATGAGTTAATTTAGCAAAGTCCAGTCAAACGGTAAAAAGGAACCAGTTGCCTCTATATGAGCAGGAATAATAATACCCTTCCAGAGCACCAAAATCCACCCTGATATTTGAAGACAGTATAAAGGGTATATGAAGGATCTATAGCAAACAGTTAAAAAAATACAAAAAGCAAAGGGACAGTTCTTTTATAGTCCAGAAGAATAGTCTAAAATTTAGACTGACATTTGACCTTTTCATATTTTATTATCATTATTTCATTTCGTCATACAAAAGGAGGACACTTTCCCTCGGCTCATATTCTCCTGAAAAAAAATTACAAAAAGTACCGATATAGAGTACTCACATACTAAAAGCTCATTCATATGCCGATAAGAACAAAACAAATACATTTACAGACTGTATTGTTCATTTTATTGTAGACAATGAGGTCAAAAGCAGTTAGAATTTCCTTGTAAACACGGTACTCAGCTGTCTTTTGCTAACTTGTGTCAAGAATTGGTAATTTGCATCAAGAAGATAATCAGTCATATACTAAACATACGTCGTCCGTATGATCGAAACACATGGTGCCGTCATTCACCTTTATTACAAGCAATATAATGTTAACTTTAAGCACTACTGCGCTGTTCAAGCTAATTTCTTAATGCATTATACTTTGGTTACGTATCTCGCTTGCTTTCTTTGTATATTTTACAATTGTATGTAGGATGACGTCTAATTAAATTGAAATACAATGTATACAGGTTGAACTGCGAAAATAGTTTGATTAAAACTTTATATGAAAGCCATTCTAAGATTTATTGTTTTACGAAAAATGCAACTTTGCTTGCTTTGTTTGTACTAACAAGATCATCTAATGTTTATGATGAAAATTCAACCGATGTAATATTATTTTTTTTTCAATGATGAACTCATAATTGTATCTTTGCGTTCATTCAATTATTGTTTGTACACCATGTTTCTTTTCCCCGTACAATTAATCCACACTCATATCATATATCTTAACATTTTTGTAGGCTAGGAAAAAAAACATATCAGATTTCTAAGAAAACTTTATCACATATACACCCTTTTCATTATATTTGTAGAGGCTATTGTCACAGTAATGCAAAAAATACAAAGGTGGAAAAAGCTGTAAAAGAACGTAGCTTTCGATATACTTGTTTCGTAGCAATTATGTCTTCTCGAGGATGAATATCATATTTATCGACTTGATACTGATGACCGTTTAATCGCATTATTGATCATTAAGATGTAGCATTTGAATAAAAGTGACAGCAGTAGATGCACTTCCCCGTCCTACTGACGGATGCCATTCGATTCCGAATGTTTTTTTCAATTATTTTGGGTAAGATTTTTTTATAATGAAAAAAAACGATACATTACTTATGCATCGTTATGCGACTGAGATATATATAAGTATCTTCAAAAAAATAATGCTTTAAGGTTTAAATTTACACAATCACGCAACGAAAACATTGATAAACTATTAGACCGTTGACATTACCAATTAACGTGTATTGGAACTTCGCATCTCTAGCTTTTATTGATATATGTAACATTAACAAAGATAAATCAATATAACCTTCAAAGCATCAACAAATAACGGTAACGGTTATGGCTACCAAGACCTTTTATAGAACCTGTTGGGATTTGTTTTATATGTTATTTTGTAGACATTATATAGGTGCTATAATGTGTTTAATAATGAATTCCAGTGCAAAAATGTCCCTTTTCTAAATTATGAATACCCTAATTGTTTAACAATGGGGCACGATTGACACTACTGAATAACAATGTTATGTGATTACTGAATACTATAAATACTTTAAAGACAAAAACAAAGTAAGAATACTAAAACCATTAAGGAACGAAACAATAAATAAGGACCAAGAAAAGAAATATTAACATCGGTACCAATTGTACTGCACCAGATGTGCAGTTTTAAAATAAATGTCTCTCTTTTGATGCTCGAAGTAAAGAGGCTGTATTTCTGTCACGCAGTGTTGTATCTTTTTAGCAATACTTGTTAACAATTCCATGTCAGTGTGAGGTTTGGCTAGCCATTAGACAAGGTTCAACCCACGAGTTTTTCTTTAAATGTTCCTCAACAAGTAAGGAATATGGCAGCTGTTATCAAATAATTCATTTCTATGTATGTTGGTGTTTGTTTTTGTTGCACGTCAGTGTTTCTGTTGTTCCGTTGTTTTCTTATGACTTTTGACCAGCGGTATACTACTGTTGCATTTGTAAATGAATATATAGCATCTTGAAATTATAACAATTAAATGGAACGCGATTAAAAAAAATCACAATTATTGTTACTTTTAAAATACTTCAAATGATTATCATAATTATGACGGTTTTAAAAGGTTATTCTAAATCAATGTTGTGACGACGTCATATTCATTTAGAGTAACACAATACTTTATGCATTGAAAATGAAAATTATCTCGACTATACTGACAAATAAAACATACGTGAAATGTACCGAAAATACAAAATTTAAACCACAAACGATAATACAGAATTCAATATCCAGCCGTATTTACAAAAGAAACATTATATATTACAAGGTGTTCAACTATATATATATATATCTATCTATCTATCTATATGCAGAGTCAATGTGTAAAGTTTTAGGAATGTGGGTTGATAGCTGAAGTAGTTCAGTTTAAACATATTTATTTACAGTGAATTGGGAAACAAGTTTTGCAACTTGTATTAATCCCTTTCCACTTTGCCGGTGCGAGTGCTGCCTTGTAGCGGCATAAGCCTACTGTTTTTCGAAATCTACAAGGGTGTATTGTACGTGCAAGAGATATTACTCTCTCTTAACGCGGGTCAGCCATTTATCGTCCCCTTTCGACGGACTATCATCGTTTCCATAAAGCCATATTCGCAAATGGTGTCAAGAGAGAGCCGAAAATTCAGTCTCTGAAATGTTCATCCCGGAACGGGAATCGAACCAGGAACCTTTGTGCAAGTAGTCCGATGCACTAACAACTACACCAAGGCTCTTTAAGCTGAATAGCTGAAGAAGTAACTTAGTACAGTCCTTTTTAAGATTTATGAAGTTTGATTCCCTTAGTTAGGAAAATATTGAGAACAGAATGGAAGGGCATACTTTTGTATGTGACAAGCACACAACCTTCTGTAGATTCAACATGACACAATATCAGTACGTATATAGCAAAAATAATAATAAAAGCAAAGAAACGCAGTGCCTCCGTCAACGAGAATAAACATTATCTAACCTCACTGCAAGTTTAAAACAGCCCACAGCTCCGGTTTGAGCGTTATCCTTTACATACTGACAATCAAACCACAACTATTTGTGAGGTACAAGCGTCAAGTCTGACCTGTTTAATTTTCACATATAATATTTTACTATAATAATCAAACATGGTCAAATGCTCCTTGCTCCTATACTTCAATACTTTTGACAGAAGACAACAAAGTACCGATCTAAAGTAAAGAAATCAAACCGTTAATATGGTATAACTCTGTATATTGATTAACATGCTTCTGTTAGCATCACATACCGTGTTTATTTTTTCAACAGTTCATTTAATATGATAGCAAGGTTTATTAGTATAAAAATTGTTCTGTGTGATTCAGATTGATATTGTAGTTTAATTTAAGTGTTTGGAAATGCCATCTTGGTGCAAAGTTACATTTCGGTAACTCATTTAATAATGATAACCTCTATATCAAGGTCAACATCGAGACGACCAAAAAGAACTCAATTGAGTGCGTTTAAGTTCCAAAGTGCAAAGGTTTTACTGGACCGGGACACGAGGAAAGTATTTTTGACAAGTTTTGTTGTCGCTGACTAGAGTGACCTTTATTCATGTATACATGGTACAGGTTTGAATTCATGCTATATATATTTAATGCCAGATATTTCTAAATCGCTAATGTTTGAACTATTGTTTTTGTTTCTGAGTCTCCCAAATAAAGTTCAAGTTTAATAAAGAAAACAACACTCGAACGATACAAATTCTAGCCTTCTATTATATCTGTGTACAAGCTTTGTAACCATGCATGTAACCACAAGTTTCAAAATATTGTATAGAAACTTTGCATAAAACATAATGGTGCGTAGAAACCCTCAAGATATTTGTTTATGGCCTAGATTTTTTTTAATGCAATGAGATGTAGGATTTATTTCCTACAACTGTCAAATTTAAATTGTCGACCCTTTTTCATATGCAAACTGATTTGACGTACTATGATTTAGTAGAATTACACCCTATATGTACTTTGGTTCGAATGTTCTATTTTTGATATTCTTTTTAGGTACCTATATTAGGATTCAAACTTTAATAGCATGAAGTTATCACGAGATAACTCCACCATAAATAAGCCTTCATTATATCAACAGACCTTCACCTGGATATATTCTGTTTGTTCTTAATATCAAATCTATAAAACAGTATAAAGCAGGAACCTCGAGCTGCTATTATTTACTCTGGAACGGAAACATATTATTTTGAATAATAATCAACTCTTCAGATTTATGAAGCACGAGTCAGCATGATGTTCGAGTATTAGAATACCGTATTACTCGATCTATTTCTTTAATGAAATTGTTTTATTGTTTATTACTTTCGTCCGTCCTAAAAAACAAGAAATATTTGCCATTGTACATTTTTAATAATTTCCTAACGTTCTGAACATGCAATAATTATTTGAGCGATGTTTGAGGTCCGTGTTGTTTATTCTTTAGTTTTCTATGTTGTGTCGTGTGTGCTGTTGTTTGTTTGTCTTTTTCATTTTTAGCATGGCGTTGTCTGGTGATCTAATTTTATTTCCTTTTTCCATTTGTCATATCATATACACAGTACTACAAACAATGTCACGGTAATGGGAAGTTTAATTTTAAATGGGAAAAATGGTACCATAATTTATACTGATATTTGAAGACAAGATAAGGGTTGTAATTCGATGGAACACAATTTGTAAAAAAAACCCGGAAAAAGCAAGGAACAGCGCTTTTATAGTCAACAACAATAGTCTGAAAGCTAGTCTGACATCTTACCTTTTCATATCTTATATTTATTTATTTCCGCCAAACAACAGGAGTAGGTTATGTTCCCCGGCTCTAAGAGTCCAGACTAAAGAAAAAAAGTACATATATCGAGAATCTCATACTAAAAAATATTAAAAAGTAGATAAGAATAAAACAAATACATGTACAAACTGTATTATTCATTTTATTGTATAATATGAGTCTACAAACAGTTATATTTGTATTGTAAACATTGAACACAGCTGGCTTTTGCTGATTCATGTCTGGAAGATGATTAGTCCTACATTAAACATACATCATTCATGTGATCGAACCACGTGGTGCCGTCATTCACATTAATTACAAGCAATATAATATTAACTTTAAGCACCGTTGATTACAGCTTGTGTTACGTGTTTTAAAAGATTAGAATTAAAAAACGATAACATCGAATCACATAAAATGCACTGGAATCCTACACACCCCCTTAACGTAAGAAGAATAAAAAGAGTATTTGGACAAAAAATCAAATAAAAAAACAAACTGTAAATGTTGTATTGCAGCGCACATTGATTGACATTTTTTTCTGATTTCTTAACGTCCAGCGATTATCATGTCAACAATTCATACAATACAATAAGTAGCTAGTTTGGTATATATAGAAAGGCTGCTCTGTTCTGTTCTGTTCAAATCGGATTAATAGTAATATTTTACTGTATATAGCCTGAAAATGCCATGTTAGTGCACAGCAGCATATTGTGGAGTTTACAATAAATAGGTGTTAGTGTACCGGGATAAGATGAAAGTAATTTGAAAAGTCAAAATGTCGCTGACTAGAGTGTCCTTATACATGTAGCAGATGTGCTTGTAACTTTTATCTACTTTGAATCAGTTGTGTCTGTACAGCTAATAGTATTGCTTTTTTCAAAGTTCAAGGTTATGGATTTGAATCCAGCAGGTGGCAGACAAGTAAGGCTCCAATCTCGACGAGGGTTGTCATCTTTCTGACCGAGAGTCAGTGGTTCTCTCTGATCACTCTGGTATTCTTAAACTCCAGCATTCGGCTTAACATGCACAAGACGACAAGTGTCACATGTGGAGCAGGATCTGATTTCCCTTCCAGAGCACTTGAGATCACCACCAGTTTTGGTAGGGTTCGTGTTGCATAGTCTTTAGTTTTCTATATTGTGTCTTGTGTCTCTTGTGTTTTTTTTTTAATTTGACCATGGCGTTGTCGGTTTGTTTTCGGTTTAAGAGTTTGAATGCATCTATGGTATCTCTTACCACTCTTTTAAACAATTACACTGACCGGCCCGAATCAGACAAACGTTTTGAAAGTGGCGCTAAACCCCAATGTCTGCTTATTGATAGTAAAAGAAAGAAAACGTTTGACTGAATACTTTCGTACAACTGATTTTGAAATACAACTTCATTCTAGCTCTTATAAATTGTCGCAATATACAACTTTGTCCTTGTTGTATCTGCAGCTATCAACAAATATATAAAATGGTGACAATGACCGTCGTTAAATAGACTGGAAAGGACAAATGCGATGCAAAAAGTAATTTTAGATTTTTTTTCCTGCGATATAACAGTTTATACATGTAATGATCACCCAATGTTTACCGTGACATTTCAATCAATGCAGTATTGTTTTTTGTGCTTAATTAATATTTGTTTGTATACCATGTATATCTTTTCCCGCCCACTTAATCTTTATCATCATATATCTAAACAGTCAAAAAATTTTACAATGAAAGGCCATAACAAATCAGAGCTCTAGAATTTTATTATCACGTCTTTATATATTCATCATATACGTCATGGTTACTGTAAGAGAAATGCAAACAAACAAATAAAAACATTTTTATTTTTCAATATTCATGTTTTTTTATGATGAGGTTTCAGTCTTGTAATTGACTGCTCCATAGGCTTAGATGCAGAACAACTGATCTGTGAAAATATATCCTTCCACTTTCCTGGTTAAGATGCAATTAAAAAAAAATATTATATATGTTCCAATTCAGCAAGAACATTTATTCGTACTATTCCAGTTCTTTTGACCTTTTAAAGGCATAACGGATCAATATGAAGTATAACTTGAATAAAAGTTGATGATTTGTGGTGGAAGATGATACGCAACCCTGTAATTTTGACGAATTCAATTCAATTCCTCATGTTCAATATATTGAATAAGATTTCTTTTTATCATCTGCACAGATATCTTACATGAACTTCTGCATCATTATTCAACTAAAATAAATACTAGTACTTTCTACTTATAAAACACATAATGCTTTTAAGGTTTAAAGTTACCAACTCACGCAAAGAAAACATTTATTAACTACGTGACCGATAACATAACCAATTAACTTGCATTTGGAACTTCTCTTCTACAACTTTTATTGATATATCGAACATTAATAAGCATGAATCAATATACTATTGAAAAAAATCAACAATTAGCAGTAATGGTTATAGCTACCTAGACCTTTCTTAAAATCTAGGTTTTGTTTTAATGGTGTACACCTTACATAATGTTTTTATATGTTGAATAATTAATTATTGATGCAATGTCCTTTTGTTTATACTGCCAATACCCTTAATATGTTACAATGGGATACGGAAGCCTGACAGTAGTGTTCTATGGATAATCTGACAATAAACCATGAGCTACAATTTTTGAAAAAGTGTTACATAAGTGCATCATATTTCAATGTTATTTCCTTTTATATCAATACAAAGTTATACTAGTGGACATTTGGTGGAAACATTGTAAATAATATTTAAACAAAGTATATAAATCACAAATTGTGAAAACAGCAAACACAATCATTGCTTGATTGATTGATAATTGTTTACCGTTCGTCCATTTAGCCAAACATATCTGCCAAGGGCTGGATTCAAACCCACAATCCAGTGTCGACCTACTAGTAAAAATGTAGAATACTCGGCTACCGAGACCCTTTTCTCTTACAATGAAAATAAAAAGCTGACCTATTTAATATTGTGTATACATAGCTTCAAAATTGCACTACAGATAAATATCAAAGTGTTACAACTTGAAGTGTAAATTTCCCATCTTAAGTTTTGTAGAATAATGACGCTTCTATTTTTTAAATAGTTTCCTTGTCCTCTGAAGTGTTTGAAGCATAGGATTGTTGTTTTCTTTATTAAACATGAACTTAATTTGGGATATTCAGAAACAAAAACAAAATGTTGAAACATCAGTCAAAATTGAATACATGTATGTTTAAATATCATTCTAGTCAGCGACAACTTGTCTTAAACTCTTGACCTAAAAGTTAATGGTTCCCTCTAGGAACTCCAACAACATGTAAATTCAACTAATTCAGTAATGTGTTTTTTTCAGTGATTAATTAATTTTCTTTGTGTTGACTCAATTATTGTTTGTATACCAAGTTTCTTTTTTCCCCGCCCACTTTATCCACACTCATAACTATCTGTACGGACAACATGTTTAACAACATTAGGATTGGTTAGACAAACACATAGCAGAGTTCTTATACTCTATTATCACGTCTTTCTTCATTATATTTGTAGAGAATATTGGAATAGTAATGCATAACACACGAATGTTAAAACAAAATAAAAACCCTAGCGTTTAATAAACTTGTATCATTAGAATTTATGTATTCTTTAGAATAAATATCATATTTATTGGTACCATACTGGTTGATGTGACTTCAAGATGCAGTACTTGAATAAAAGTGAGAGTAATTTATTCGGTGCCCTGTCATACTGCTGGATGCCTTTCGATTCCTAATGTGTATTCAATATTTTGAGTAGGAAATTAATTATAATGTAAAACGATATCTAACTTCTACATCTTTATGCAACTGAAATACATTCTAGTATCTTCTACGCATAAAACATAGTGCTCTAAGGTTAAAAATTACACAATCGCGAAAAGAAGATATTGATAAACAACCAGACCGATAACATTACCAATTAACTTGAATTGGAAAATCTCTTCTACAGCTTTTATTGATATATCAAACATTAACGAGCATACATCAATATACTTTTGAAATCTTCAAAGTTTCAACAATTAACAGTACCATCTATGGTTACCTTGACCTTTGGTAAAATATATCAGATTTCGTTTCAATGTTGTAGACCTTTGACCTTTAAATGTGTTGAATAATTAATTCTTGATGGAAATTTCATGTACATAGATGGCAGGCAGCTAAGATTGAAAATAGATCACTTAAAGTATCGACCATTAGTGGACAGTAAAACAGTAATTACATCTTTATGTTTTTGTGTTGAGAAACATACAATTCTTAGAATCGTATCAATGGCAGTTTAGTCAATAAAATAGACTTTAAGATGTTGTTTTCTAGAAACTACGACAGAAATTATATATTTTCCTATAAATATGAAAGTTCAGCTTGAAAACTTAAACAGTACCAGGCCGATAATCTTGATAAGAAAAAGAAGTTATACAAATTCGATAAACAGGTATCTATTCGTGCGACCGTCAGGGCAAATATGAATTTCTTGCAAAAGCAATATCAAAGCACCATGATCATATAAATAAATTTTGTGCTTTTACTGTCTTCTGATTGGTTAAAATTATTAGTTTTATTTTCAATGTTGTCAATTTTGATGGCGACACGCCCACTTTGACGTTGTGTATTCATACGCCAACATGTGTGTACGTAAATAATATAAAAAGTTCTTTGAGCCTTAGTTTTGATGGAAATTTATTTATAATGAATGGCAATAATTTATTTTGATTTTATTGAACCATAAAACTAATTTTTGACTCTTCACATTTTACATAATCCGCTTCAATGATTATTCAATGTTAAGAGTCAAAAATTAGTTTTATGGTTCAATAAATTCAAAATAGATAATAGCCATTCATTAAATGAATTTCTGCAAATGCATGGTTTTAGCATCATAAACATGATGAAGGAAATACAATAAGACATGTAAGACAAACGATAAAACAAAATCAAACGAAAATCTACAAATTAAGGCATATAAAGCTACACATCTATCCATAATCTAGTAAATAGTTATCAAAGGTCCCAAGATTATAATTTATTACGCCAGACGCACGTTTCGTCTACATAAGACTCATCAGTGACGCTCAGATCAAAATAGTTGTAAAGCCAAACAAGTACAAAGTTGAAGAGCACTGAGGACCCAAAATTCCAAAAAGTAAGAGAATCGTTAGTTTTTTCGAAAAATTCAAATTTTTGTAACAGAAAATTTATAAAAATGATCACATAAGGTGAGGTGCTACGTCTAAGCAGATCCTAATCAACATTTGAAACCCGTGGTTTCGCTTGCGTAAGTACATGTGATGTGACATTATTGAAATAGCTTTTATAATTGTTCCTACGGAATTGGATCATCTCATTCGTCATCTATGAATAATGGGAGTCTTGATAATTAAACTAGTTGTTAATTTAAAAAAAGTTAATTACATTTTTAAATACCAGACGAAAGGTTTTGAGAAAAGGTTAATGTAAACATAAAACAAACATATAAAACGATCTCGGGCTTTTGGATTCATTTGCAATTATCCGGGATTGAATAAATACATGTTCCTAAAAATAATCAATTGATATCTTATAGTGTGTCTTTCTATGTTATGATGTTACACTATTGTTTCATGAAAGTGTGAAGGTTGGTACCTATTTAAACGTTTAAACTCGCTGCATTTGTTTGCGACTGTCCTTAGTCAGGTACCTGATGTTTCGTAGTTTTTTGATGTGATTCAAAAGTGTTTCTCTTTTTTTATATATATAAATTAGTTTGTTAGTTTCACCGTTTGAGGGATTTTACACTAGTAATTTTGGGGCCTTTTATATCTTGTTGCCAAGACACCGTATTGAAGACCGTACTTTGACATACATATAATGGTTTACTTTTACAAATTGTGACTTGGATAGAGAGTTTGCATTGGCACTCATACCACATCTTCTTAAATCTATTTTTATTAAAAAGAAAGTTGTAATCCCGAGAGGAAAAGTAAGGAAAATACATTTTTTGTTGTTATTATGTCTCCTTAGTATCAAACACCTTTCATATGAATGACTTTTTAAATTTCTTATTCCAGAATGATGATTTTTATCCACGGTAATCGACATATTTCTTTTTTAGGATAAATAAGGCTATAGACCTCTTATGTATGTTAACGTCGATTTCAAAATGGCCATCGACCTTAACACGTAAAGTGACAGCAATAACCATATTTCTAACCACAATATGTACATGTCTCCTATACATGATTTCTACGTGTCACTTGCGTGGATTATAAACATCATGCAAGCAAAGTCAAGCAATTATGTCGTTTGGGAGAAAATAACATGATATCTATAAGCATTAGATAAGGCGATATGTTAAGAGCTATTGTAAATTTCCAAGAGATTCCAAAATAGTCATATTCTTCAATCCTTTCAAAATCATGTCATTTAAGATGATAAATAAATAGGACGATGTGATCTTTAATCTTGGATACAAATGTGAAGACAGATGTCATAATGTCATAAACATGCTATATTAGCTACATTGGAAAACATTGTTAATTCTATTTGATATAATACTTTAACCATAATCTTTACTATGTTTTCTAATCATTAATTTCTTAGAATAAAATATGTGTAGAAAACAATCTGTTTCGGTTAGGCCTTAGCTAACATATAAGTGTTATCGAAATCAGATCTGAAAATATCGCAATGTCACTTCTGTTTTGACGGTTTGCTATAAACACAAATATCTAAAAAATAATTGAAAACTGCATATGCAGAAATTGAACCTTTTCATATTCGAATCCATTTGCATTTCATTTTGCAGACACCTTTAAATGTGTGTGCCACTCTCATTACCCTCCACCCACACACACTTATGTATTACTATTTCAATTTCGATTGTATTTTCTATCCAATTGTGGGGTCTCGGTGGCCAAGTGGACTAAGTAGTTTCTACTGAATCACTAGCCAGTAAGTTCAAAAATGTATGTAATAGAATTTAAATACCGCCATAGACTAATAAGACCTATATATTTTGAGTTGTTTGATATAAGCTATAGATATATTTTCTAACGCTATCAGTTTAAACTTTAGTGCATGAAGAAAGTTTTCCAAGAACACTTTTCATAGGCAAATATTTGTATCATAATTTTCTTGTTAAAAAAAGGTTTTATAGGTATCGAAATTAAAAAAAAAAAAAACCACTTAAATATCGACTCGAGCAAAACTTTGCCACTAAAAAGTAAAAACACAAAAATACCGAACTCCGAGGAAAATTCAAAAAGGAAAATCAAAAATCAAAAGGCAAAATCAAAAGTCCAAACACATCAAACGAATGGGTAACAACTGTCATATTCCTGACTTGGTACAGGCATTTTCTAAATTAGAAAATGGTGGATTGAACCTGGTTTTATAGCTAGCTAAACCTCTCACTTATATGACAGTCGCATCAAATTCCATTAAATTGTCAACGATGCATGAACAAAACAAACATACCCAAAGAGTAAAAATGTCAAAAATAAGGGTACAACAGTCAATATTGTGTTATCATCTTAATATCTCTACATAAACAACAAATGTAACAAAGAAGCACAAAAAGGTATACATTAATTTAACATTCTCATTTTGCTTTTCTTATACGGCTGAATTTATCTATGTAAAGTCTACCCATAATGATAGAAGGTTTCATTACTGGTTTAAAAATGCGCGTTTGAAATTCGCACAGGTAGACATAAAAATAATTTTGTCTTATGACGGCATACCTAAATGAAGACTTACGTAAAGTTGATATAACAAAAACAGACTTAACAGTAAAAGTAATAATAATAAATAAAATAATGGTGTGGTTCAAAGTATGACGGGATACATAAGAACAGTTTCACGTCAAATACGGCTGAATTTATCTATGTAAAGTCTACCCATAAATGATAGAAGGTTATCATTACTGGTGTAAAATAGCGCGTTTGAAATTCGCACAGGTAGACATAAAAAATAATTTTGTCGTATGTCGGCATACATAAATACAGACTCACGTAAAGTAGATATACCAAAAACCAGACTTAACAGTAAAAGTAATAATAATAAATAAAATAATGATGTGGTTCAAAGTATGACGGGATACATAAGCACAGTTTCACGTCAAATGTATATCATGAAAAACAGACTAAACAGAAAAAGTAGTATTATTGAATAAAATAGTTTTGTCATTCATAGTATTCAAGATCCTTAAGTAAAAGTAATATCAATCAATGAAATAATTTTGCCGTTCAAAGTATGTGGTTTTACACCCCTTACTATCCACACCATCATTTCGAAATTGACAATGTGTATTATATCTAGGCCAATATGTTCGTATTCCGGAGAATTAGAAGAAAGTATGTGCATAGAAAATAATAGTTTGAAATGTTTTTACTGTCTATTCCGTGACTTTAACAACATAATTCCATTTGGTATTGATAAATAGGAAAGATTCACAATGTCATATACAAAAATATCTTGACAACTGAATACATATACCAGTAATCAAAATCCTTAGTCTTGAATCTAGGACAATATCATTGTCTTTCGTAAAGCTAAAACATAGGATGTACTAAGAAATTGATAATTAAGAATTTTGTTTTATGTTTATATAGAGAACTTAGTAATAAGATTCCATTAAATATTGATGAATATGAAAGTTTCAAATACAAAGGCAATATCCGGGTAGCTATATAATTATCATTGTTTTCCAAATCATTAAATTAAAAACAAAATTTCCTAATGCAACTTTTCATTTTTGAAACCATAAAGATATGAATAAAAATTAATTACATGCATGTTTTGCCATAAATTTTTGATTTCAAAAAGAAAAGCGGTAAAAGATTTCTTAATGTTTTGATTATGCAATTCTAAAAACATTGTCCAATCCAAAATAATTTTGAGGAAAATTGCAACGTAGGCGAATTTGTTATTTGGGTGGAATTGCACTGGATAACCACAACTGTTTAAATAGTTTTATTGATGAAAGTTGAAAATGTGTCTGATATCTAGGCTAATATGTCTTTAGATTTTGTCTTTTAATCATTTCTATTAATCCAATACCTCACTATCTCAAAGGCAAGTTTAAAGAGATTAAAAATAAGCGTTAAACGTCATTACTAAATATATTTCATTAAGCAATTATCGACTAATTGAGATGAGGTGAAATCTTAAATCAAAACACAACAAAACATGCTTTGAAAAGATATCACTAGAGATAACTTTATATATAGCAAAGTTACGACTGTCTTTATAATATATCTTATCTTTCTCTCAGCAACATCTACAAGCATCAACACATGTTGCATCAAAATAAAGATGAGGCATGCGCGTTTTATAAATTTTATACTTCCACGAGATTGTAAAACAATAAAGAGATGATATACGGATTAGTATTGGGTTTACAAAATAAAGAAAAAAGAGCGTTGGGCTCATCTCATAACAGCCTCCTACGTTAATTGGTCTCTGGTTGAGAGTTGGCGTTTAAAAAAGGAAAATAACAAAAATACTGAACTGTAAGGAAAATTTAAAATGGACGATCTCTCGTCGCATGGCTAAATGAAAAGTTTTAACACATTAAACAAATGGAAAACTTTTAGTTTGAATGAAGGACGAATAATAAATAATCAAACGATTGGGGAATGTAGAGGTACAGAAATATAAAGAATAGAATATGATGGAAATTTAAGACAAATGGGGCTAAAAAAGTCAGAAAGCTGGCCTTTAAAATTAAAGAATATAGAAAATGATGGACACCATACAGAACCCTTTAAATATGATTCCAAAGTACCGACCTCAGCGTTCTATGTTGAAACGTTGATCATTAGATGCCATGCATCATACACCATGTTTTGCCGTAAAATGTATGCAACAGAAAGGCAGAATGTTAATATGTATTCTAAAAATAAGACAACGTGGAATCATAAGACAACTCTCATACAAAGACCAAATAAGGAGGAGGATAAACAACTGTAAGCCGCCGTATAACCTTCAACAATAGATAAACCCCTTATCGGACAATATGCTATGATATATCAGAAACAAACTTTAATGAATTCAAACAAGAACTTCGAACAATTTTCTACGTTAATTGATCTCTTGTGGAGAGTTGCATCATTTGTAATTATACTACATCTTTTTATTTTGTATCGGACGTTTGAAAAAAAGAGTCAAATAACAACAATACTGAAATCTAGGGAAAATTCTAAACGGACAATCTCTTGTTAAATGTCTAGATAAAAATTTCAAACGAATGGTAAACAACTGTCAAATAGAGTTTACGCAGAAACGAATGTATTACTAATCCCAATGTTGTAAATATGATCTACAAGTCTTCTAAACATGATTTCTACGTGGCACTTGCGTGCATTTTATACATTTTGCGATCGAAACTAAGCACTTTATCGTTTCTAAGAAACAACAACGATATTTTTTCTAAACTTTAGAGAAGGCGTTATGTTAAAAGCTGTAATCTTTCCCGAGAGATACCAAATACAGTAATATTCTTCCATCTTTTCAAAATCGTGTTAGTTAGGATGATAGATAAACAAGACGGTGTGATCTTAAAACACTTAGACACAAATGTTAGCACGAATGTCATACTATCAAAATTACCTTCACGTTGTGAGATAGGTATTTTGTGCCCTTTTAGAATCATTCTTTTAATCGTCCACTCGATCATTTTGGTACCTAAAGATATTTATGGACAAAAAATTACATCGGTACGAATATTGGTTTCATACTTTTGTTGGACGAGTTGCAGGTTTTTGTAGATATAAAAAAAAAACCCAATCATTAATTCGAATAACATATTGCTTCTGAACTATTAAATATCCATACCACCAACTTTGACATTAACAACGAGTCTTGAAGCTAGGACAATATAATCCTGACCATTGTCTCTCGTAGAGCGAAAAGATAGGATGTTTTTAGAAAATGATATTTAAGAATTATTTAATGTCTATGCAGTGACTTAAGCAATATAATTCCATTTATTATTGTTTAATATGAAAGTTTCGCATACAGAAGCAAAACTATATACGCTATATGTGATCAAAGTCCTACAGGCAATACAATTTCCAAATCAGAATGTTAAGAAATATCCATACGTAACTATTTTTATTTTAACACGCCCGAAGAAATGAATAAAAACAAACAATTACAGTATATAAATTGCAAACAGAAAAGATAAATGATGAATGATGTAAAATTTGCTGAATGCCAAGATTATGCAATGTAGTCAATATTTCCAAATACCTTTAAAAAAAAAATGCAACGTTAGCGATTTAGTTATTTGTCTGAAACCGCACTGGATAACCAGTACTGTTGTATAGTGTTATAAATCAAAGATCAAGGTCTTTAGATTAGTCTTTAAATTCTTGATATTAACAAAACATCACACTATCGCAAAAAATAGGTTAAATAGGTTAAAGCAATGTAATGCATTCAAGCGTTACATAGTTATTGTTAACTATACTACCTTAACGGATTATCGACAAACTGAAATTTGATTTAATCTTAAATAGAAAAACAGCAAACATGTTATTATGGTTTTAATGCATAACTAAGACAATATTTCAACTGTCTTGGTAATAAATCATAGCATCCTCTACAAATTCATGATCTAATAGCATAGATACGAGTTACACAAATATAGCATGAAAATTAAGATAAAACTGGACTTAATATATATTGCATGTTGTCAAATAATTTTCTGGATTTACCTACAGCATCCACGAGGATGATAAAATAATATGTGGCCTGGAATTAAAGATAGAACACGAAAGAGCACTTCATAAATCGTAGTCTTCCGAAGAACTTTCTTACAAAGATAATACAATTAAAAAGATAGTTTGTGAGGGTTTGGATGGGATTTGCAGAATTTAGAATAATGTGCATAACATTTAGAATAGTTTTAGTTTTAGTTTTAAAGATATTTAATTATAGTGGATTGGGAAACAAGTTTTGCAACTTATATCAATCCCTTTCCACTTTTCGGGTCCGAGAGCTGCCTTGTAGCGCATTACCCTGCACTTTTTCGAAATCTACAAGGGTGTCTTTAACGTGCAAGAAATATGGCTCTCTCTTAACACGGGTCAGCCATTTATCGTCCCCTTCCAACGGACCATCATCGTTTCCTCAAGACCATACTCGCAAATGGTGTCAAGGGAGCACCGAAAATTCAGTCCCTGAAATATTCATTCAAGACGGGAATCGAACCAGGAACCTTTGTGTTTGTAGTCCGATGCACTAACCACTACACCAAGGCGGCTAGAATAGTAGGCAAAACATAAAATGACACGAAAAAAATGGGCGATATGTTCAACCAACAAGTGTGTTACGAAATTCTGCACTAGAAACAGTTGAAATATTTAAAGTGCGAGGCTTGCCGAGCCTTTTAAAAAACTAAGATTAAACTGTTGAAAGTTAAGAAATATCGTAATACACTATTTATCCTACTTTTGTCAAATGTTGTTCAAGAAAATCGATTTCGTTCATGATAATCGATATCCTTTTTTTGTGGTAAATCTATATAGCTTTAACTGATGTAAAAGTTGGCTTCTTAATATACATCGGTCCTTTAAATGTTTGGGGCATACGTGAACGTTCTACGATAATGTTTGTGAGTATGACCAACAAGTCCTGTATACATCATTTCCACGCATGTATTAAGCATTCTGCGATGAACTAATTTGAAGCAATTTATGTCGTTTCTAAGTATGCTTTCTCTGAACATTAAAGAAGATTGTATGTAAAGAGCTACTTTCTATTCCAAGAGATTCTAGAAAGATAATATTATTTTATTATTGCTAAATCATGTTAGTTCAGTTGTTAAATAAATAGGACGCTATTATATCTAAACTCTTGGAAACAAATGTCAGCACGGATGTCATTAACATAGTAAATTTCACATTTAATACCTTGATTTTGGACAATAGGTTATCGTTCAATACCTTTATCATAACGATGTTTTGCCATCACTAACTTCTTTGCATAATATTTGTTTTGTAGCAAAAAGTAAAAGCCAAAAAATACTGAACTCTGAGGAAAATTTAAAAATTATAGTCCTTTATCAAATGGCAAAATCAAAAGCTCAAACAAATCAAACGAATAGATAAGAACTGTCATATTCCTGGCTTGGTATAAGAATTTTCTTATATAGAAAATGGTGGATTAAACCTGGTTTTATGGCTAGATAAACCTCTCATTTGTATGACAGATGCATAAAATTCCATCTTAATGACAGCTGTGTGAACAAAAAAAAACCCATACATAACAGGTCAAAATGTCTAAAATATCATACTATCGTTATGACTAACATCTTTATGTTATAATATAATTATCTGAAAATCTGTCTGATATGTTTGGTTTTTGTGATTTTGCTGTTAACACTAATGTTTTAAAAACAGAATTCGAAACCATATTTTCTATAATTTACTACACGAATCAAATTGCAGATGGGTTTTTTTAACAACCCCACGAACAAACACTGAAGCATTATCAAAACTTATTTTGTCTTTGACAGGTGAAGATAATTGTTGAATAAATTGTAATTATACTCCTACTAAAATGTCTCCGTCATCAAAGACTTCTTGCTAATATCTAGAATATACTACTTAAATTCAGATTCTCGTAAATAAATGAACAGTAATACAATCTTCATGTTTTTGTTTTTAGAGTCAAATTGCTCTTGAAATGGTATCAATAACAGTTTATGCAATAAAGAATCCATTAAGATGTTGTTTACTAGGAAATCAACAGCTATATATTTCAATGGACATGTCAGTTTTCTTCTACCGAAACAAGTTAACAGCGTTGAGGGTGATTAATTTAAGTTAATCGCAAATGTTTTAGTGAGCATTTTTGTAATTTCCAGTTAATGAATTATGTAGTACTAAGTTTAGTTTAATTTGGTCCCCCGACAATTTAACTTAAAGGGTTTGGGCTATTTTATTTAAACTTTTTAAGATATATTCTCTAAAGCATTTCCTCGACCTTTGGCGTGCATGAAAATTTGCATAAGCATGCACAAATATTGGTATCATTCTGTTTGTATGACGTAAAAAACAAGTTTTTTGTCCATGGATTTATGAGTTCTGAACAGCGGTATAAAACTGTTGCCTTTATTTATCTTACTAACAATTTAAAATTTACAAATGTATTCAAAAGGAAAACAATAGATGGTTAAAAAATTGCTGAAAGTAATAATTTGGCAAGAAAAACATAGTGTTATCCGTTTTCATTGTTTGTCTGTAGACGCACAGGATTAATAAAGCTTTTTTATAAATAGTGTTATTGATCAAATATCCAAGTCTATATATATAAGTTGTTTGATTGTTAAAATTAACAAAGCATCATCTTATCTCAAAAGGTTAAATAGTTTAAACCAATTTAAATCATTCGGTCTATTGTTAACCGTTGTTATTACTTATAAAACCTAAAATGATCTTCTACATATTTCACTAAAATCTTCAAAAGAAAAACAGCAAACATGTTTTGAAACTGTATTAGGAGTAACTAGGACCAAAATACAACTGCGCTGATTATCCTCATCGTGTATTATATCTTCGTTATTACAACATCTAAAAAATGGTGCTTGAATACTTTACGAAATACAGCACTTTTCATACGTCCGACACACTTTCTTTTTTTTTTTTTTTTTTTTAATTTTCATTTTTTTATTGAAATCTGTACATTTGTTAGTAATGAAAACATCGAATACCGGTACCTTATCCCGGCCTCGTTAATGTTAGCAATAGATCATGTAAATATATATGTGTTAGTATTTGTTAGTTCATTTTACAAAAAAAATATATCAGCTGTAGTTACAATATAATACAACATTTTTCATTTGCAATAAAAAATAACATAATAAAAGTTCAAAAATAAGGACCACAAATACATGAATTCATCATATTAGAATAATCATTTTAACAAACATACAGATATTCAAGATTTTTTCGTTTTTTTAAGAATGGAAAATTTGAGGTTAAATTAATCAATTTAAATTAATCAAAATTTAAAATAAAGAAAAAAAAAGAAAAAATTAATACAGAAAAAAAAATAAAATAAAAATAAATATAATTTTCTGATGAATATTTGATGTAGCTTTTTTGATAGTTCAAAAATTAACATTCTATCATTTTTTTCACATATGAATTATAATCGGACTTTAATTACAATTGAAACAAATGAGTAAATAGAATCCACAATTTATTAAAACTCTCAAGTTTATTGTTTCTTACTGCTATACACTTCTCTAAATTATAAAGATCTTTTAGTACTTTCTTCACAGCATGAATTGATAAAACTTTCTGGAAATATCTTGTATTATAAATATATTGTTTAAGACACAGAAAAATCAGGTTTGAAATTTCACCCTTGTATACATGTGAGACATCACCAAACAAAAAATTCTTTTTGGTGAATGAAATACTTATACCATTAGATAAAAAACCATATATCTATTTCTTCTAATAAATTCTGGACATTTTCACAATTCCATAGTACATGTTCTATAGTTTCTATTTCTTCCTTACAAAAATTACATAGCTGGCTATTTATGACATTAATTTTACACAAAAATTTGTTTGTAGCTAATATTCTATGATTTACTCTAAACTGTAACCATTGTAATTTTGTGTTATTAGTAACTGCAAAAGGAAGTTTGAAAATTTCTCTCCATTCCAATTCATTAAGTTCCAAAATTTGATTCCACTTTTTCTCCCCATTAGGAACCACTTTAGGTATTAACATCCAATATATATCTTTAGTTCCCTTTTTCCTTTTTAAAATGGTTTGAACAAAAGAGGGAATAAAAGGTTCTGTGAGCTTATTATCTCCCCTTGAATACAGCTTCTTTGTCTTATTTAATGCTGAAATGATACTATTATACATCATTATATTCCCAGAAATATCAAATTTGTCTTTTATTTCCCCATATGAGAGAAACTTTCCACTATTACTAATCACATCATTTACAAAAACAATACCTTTATTATACCAACTTCTATAAAATACATGTTTATTGTTGATATTTATATTCTTATTCATCCATAATGGACTAGCAAGAAAATATTCCCATGTAGAATTTATATCTTTATCTGCAAAATATTGCCATGCTTTAAATACATCAATCCAAAATTTATTTTTGACATTTGAAATAGTATTTGTTGTGTAACTATTTCCTAGTTTAAACAATTTTTCTTTATCCATATTTGTAAATAAAATAGTTGACCATTTACAGTTAGAACTAAACAATTTTCTTATCCATGTACATTTTAAAGCTATCATAAATAGATGAATATTTATCATCTTTAAACCACCATTCTTATAATCCATGTGTAACACTTCTTTTTTAACTCTATGAACTGGTGAGTTCCATAAAAAATAATAAATAGCATCATTAATTTTCTTAATCATCTCAGCATTTGGGTTTGGTAATGTTAAAAAGAGATGATTAAGTATTGGAAGAATAAGAGTTTTAACCACAGATATTTTACCAATAACTGTTAAGTTTCTTTTAGACCATGTATTTATCAAATTTTTTATCTGATGATACCTATCAGTATAATTTAAGTTTAAAATTTTATCAAGATCAATATCAAAGTTTATCCCTAACAGCTTAAAAGAAGTTGACCCCCATGATAAATCTCTGTTCTGGCATAACATTTCTCTACTGTATTTTTTACTTCCTATCCATACTACTTGAGTTTTTGTAAAATTTATCCTTAGTCCAGAAAGTTTTGCATACCAATCTAGCTCTAATAAAGCTTCTTCCATAGATTCTTCACTTCCATCTAAAATCAGAGAAGTGTCATCTGCAAACTGAGATAGTTTATGTTCAACTTGAGAAATTTCTATACCCTGTATTTTCTTATTACCTCTAACCTTTATTGCCAAAATCTCTGCACATAATATGAAAAGGTACGGTGATAATGGGTCCCCCTGTCTACAGCCTCGTCCAATACCAAAGAACTCTGATAAATTTCCACCCTGAATGACTGAAGAGCTAATATTATTGTAAAGTACTTTTATCCAGTTGATTATGGAATTCCCAAAGTTGAAAAAAGTCAGAACTGCTAAAAGAAAATCCCAGGATACTGTATCAAAAGCTTTTTCAAAGTCTATCAACAGTAATAAACCAGGTATATCTTTTTCCTCGGTATACTGCAAAATATCATATATAAGTCGGATATTATCTCCCATATAACGCCCACTTATAAAGCCAGTTTGATCTAAATTGATAAGTTTATCTAAAACTTTTTTAAATCTATTTGCGATCACCCCTGACCCAATTTTATAAACTGTATTTAATAATGAAATTGGGCGCCAGTTCTTCAGAAAATGGCGTGGCTTGTTATCCTTTGGCAAACATGTGATAATACCTTGTTTTTGAGTGACTGATAATGATCCAATGTGAAATCCATAATTTAGAGATTCTACAATAAAATATTTTAAATCTTTCCAAAAAAATTTAAAAAACTCAGTCGAAAAACCATCAGATCCAGGAGATTTATTATTTTTCATTTTATGTAATGTTAAACCTGCCTCAGCTATAGTTATCTCCCCTTCTAAATTATTTTTTTCATCCTCTGTCAATTTTTCAAAATTTAAATTTTTTAAATCATTTTCTAATTGTTCTAATTTACAGCCATTTAAACTACAGTCCCTATTTTTATATAATGTTTCATAAAATACTTTTGTTTCTTTTAAAATATCACATTGCTTTGTTATAATCCTTCCATCTTCTGTTTCGACTTTTGGTATAATTTTACTAGTAAAATTTTTTGACTCAAGACCATAAAAATATTTAGTTGGCTTTTCTCCTTCCTCAATCCATTTTACCCTTGAACGTATTAATTTACCCTTCATCTTTTCTTTCCTTATATCCTCCAGTTCTTGTTTTTTATCTTTTAATTGATTTATTAATTCTTCCTTAAAATTTGCTTCTAATAAATCAATTTCCCTTTGTAAATCTAGAACCTTTTTATCCTTTTCTTTTTTCTTATAACTTGCATATGAAATAGTCTTTCCTCTGATTTCCATCAATAAAGTCTCAAGAAATAATTGCTTGTTTATAGTAAGTTGTAAATTTTCATCATAAATTTCATCAATATGTTCCAAATCATAAACATGTGCACAATATTGTTTCTTGACATCAAATATTTTATCTTTAACAATATTTACATATTCTTGATCATATAATAAGGAATTATTGAATTTCCACAGTCCTTTACCTCTTATAAATGGGTTAAATTGTAGCTCTAAAATTACAAAAGAATGATCTGAGCGATAACTAGGTTCAATTTTACAATTTAGTAAATTTGTTAACATATTATCTGTAAAAAGAAAAAAATCCAACCTAGCCTGTTTAAAGGGCTTCTTTTTTCTCCATGTATATCTACGCAAGTCTGGGAAAAGTTCCCTAAAAGGATCTATAAGGTTCCATTGATCTATAATTTCTAAAATTTTATCTCTAGCACTAGGGTTATTAATATGTAAATAGTTACAATAGTCTATATTGGGATACAATACAAGATTAAAATCACCACATATTATAAAGTTTTCATTTCCAAAATCTTCTATAATACACATAATAAGATGGTAAAAATTAGGATTATCTGCATTAGGACCATACAATGATAGAAGTGTTACCCTCTCCTTATCTATACCAATATCTAATGCTAGATAATTACCATTTACATCTTTCTTCTCTTTTAATACTTTAAACTCAAAATTATTATTAAACATTACAGCAACTCCTCTAGAGTTTGAGGAGAAAGATGAAAAATAACACTCATAGCCCCACATGGTCTTAATATTCATTTCACTTTCATTTGTGAAATGTGTATCTTGAATGCAATAGATGTTGCATTTTTTAGACTTAAGGAAATTAAATACATCTCTTCTCTTTTCAATGTCACCTAGACCTTGACAGTTAACTGATAATATCTTTAGAGACCCCATTCAATTATGAGAAGAACAAAATGTGAAGTCCAAAAAGAATACAATAAATTAAAAGCAATATTCATCAGATGGGTTATGTGTACTGAAAAAGTATCTTGTTTTAACAAAAAAAAACAAAAAAGGAAAAAAATAATTTGAAAAAGTGATGAAACTATGAGATAAAAAATTATAAACAGTATCAAGACAACAGGCATTCTTCCTGTTTTCTGCATACAATGTAGTGATGCAGTTTCAATTTTTGCAATATTTTTCTCTGTTTAGTTAAATATTCACTCAACTATCTTAATAAATCTTTATTTTGATTGACATAATATATAATCAGATCAGAAATTTCGAAATAATATACAAACTTTAAGTAATAATTGTGTTTTTTTTTTTTAAAGTATCTAGAATTATCTCCCTTCTTTCAGTATTGAGTATAAATCAACAAAGTACATGTATATTTCTTAATCTCCAAAAAGTCAGAGTTACTTCCCTTCTCTCAGTCTTCTGTTGATGTCATCATACAACCCATATTTCATTTGGAGACCATTATCAGTTCTGCCATAAATGCCACAGTTGAAATACCACACCTGATCAAACCTTCCACTATCTTCAAGTCTTTTTATAAGAGCCATATTTCTGGTGGTAACATCATCTACAAATTTTACTTTGTTTCTTAGTTCTTTTCTTTTTCTCATTATACTCCTCTTTACGTCAGTATTAAAACACCTTACGATTAATGGTCGTGGTTCTCGCTGTGCAGGTAAACGATGGATGGCTACAATATCTCGGTCATGCAGTGTTATATTTAAGTCAGACTTTTCTTAATTTCCTTTCACAATCTAAAAAGATCATACTGAACTTAGTGAGAAATACATTCATTGAAGGTACTAGAAGTAGCGTAGAATGTTGTTTGCAAGACGCGCGTTCGAATTACAAGACCCAGAATTGACGTTTGAATCAAAACAGCTAAAAAGGCTAAAAACTGTCGAAGGAAAATGAAGACACAACGTTACACTCATGGTTTTGACAAACACATATCAGTGTATCTATACCTCGGGTCATTGCCATGCATTCATAGGTTATTCTTTGTTTATTGATCTTTTTGCAACAGAAAGACAACTTGTAGACCGCTATTTTCGTACTTGCGTGAGTTGTAAAATTGAATCGCTCGAGGAAATTAGTATGTTTACAGAAGCTGAATAGATTTGATAGGGGAAAACTATCTAGATATGACGTTTAACAATCAGAATCACTTAAAATACTTATAAATGAATGACAAATACCGGAGAAACAAATTCCGAACACAATAAATCTATAAAAAAAACTTTTAATTTGTGTAGTTCAACTTAACTCTTAATGTTAGTATTCCTAAACCATATAACAACGGTATGAAATTAGAAACAGCTCGGTAAATTAACTTGATGATGATAGGGTGGACACATTTTCAGGACTGTTTTATTCGGTTGTTGAAAAAATAATTTCACAACAACCCCAAAATAAGCCATGCATACAGTACATTCATCCTCAAAACATAGTCATAGCCCATCAGATGAGTACGCAGTTTTTGTTTAGACTATGTTTTTTCTTTTACAAAATATGGATAAATTGAAATCGATCAATCGTTCATTTACCAACAATGACGTCTACATCGATGGTTGTCAGCTGAGATTGAAAATCGATTTCTTAAATGATCGTCCATTAGTCGACAGAAAAATCATCTTAAATTATGTTTTTGTTTATTTGGGAAGATGTTATTTCTTAGAATGGTATCAATGACATTGTTTTCAACAAAGTATCAATTAAGATGTTGTTTACTAGCAGCTGCAAAAGATATGTATTGTCACATAAACATTACATTTCTGCATTTTTGTTAATTACTAGCAGAGGTTTGAAGCGTCAACCATGTTTAGATTAAATTTAAACAGTTCCAGGGTGATTGTCTTGCGAATTATTTTACAGACATGCTTTTCTTCATTGACAAACGATCATGGACACATTCCCACAAAGATGCGATCAACATGTATAGGGAAGTCTGGAGTTCAATAAATACTTTGTTGCCAAAGGTTTATGCAAGTCTTCATGCATATTTCGAAGCATGCAACATATGCAACAACGGAATTATACCTCGCCAAATACAAGAACATATCTTACACAATACCAGGCTGATATATTTATTATCAATCACGGATTGAACGTCAAATGATACATTGCTTAAAATTAGTAATTTTAATTTCATGAATGGATGCAACTGTAGTAAAATTTGTGGTTGCTCCCAAAGCCAAGTTGACCTTCACGTTTTGACCTGTTTTACAAACTGAAATTATGATCTTCAAATTTCATTCTCTACAACATTAACTCGATCTGAAAAAATATTACACACCACCATCTCCGACAGTGAAAATAAGTCGTACTATTGTCCTAGATACAAGACTCATTTTTAATACCGCATATGATGTTGTGCAATTTTTTAGATCGAGTTTCCGTAGGACGAAAAAAAAAGGATATTGCTTGGAAGTTAACTGTAATCATGTCTGAGCGCCGACTTAACAAAACTTTTCATTTGATGTTAATAAGTATGCTAAACTTCACATGCAAAAGAGAATTGAATTTTAACATGCTTTTCCTGCCATAAATTTTAGTTCAAATGCTAGATATAACCATAGATGTAATACCCATGTATTACATCTATGATATAACTTTGAGGAGAAAAACACAGCATAATCCGTATTCTATATACTAAAGTATTTGTCTTGAACCACGCTGGATAACCAAAACTGCCGTTTAAATAATATAATAGGCTAAAGATCAATCTACAGATTAATCGTTTAAATCATAATGTTAACAAAACATCAAACTATCGTAAAAGCAAGGTCAATTAGATTAAACTAATTTAAATCATTCGGTCTAGTTATTAACCGTTATTATTAACTGAAGTACCATATTAAGATAATTTTAACAAATTGCAATTAATTTAAATCTTAAATAGAAAACAACAACCATGTAATGAAACAATACTAGGCGTAACCAGTACCAAATTACGACTGTCATAATAGACAGATATCATATCTTCTTCTTTATACACGAATTACATAAATGTAGCGTGAATTTTCAGATAAACAAAATTAAAACTTTTCAAATTATATATGCATCTTAAGCACTTTTGTATTTACAATGCACCTTAAAGATGGATTATAGATAAAGATCACTATCGTAGATAAATAAAGAGATGCTTGATTACCGATTTCAGACCAGGGTTATAAGTTAAAACGTTATCAGGGCCTTGCGTACGACATGTGTTTGTTGAATAACATTCATCATGTACGACGCTGGTTTAGAACCCGAAGTTAGTACCGGTTTTGTACTAATATGAGCAACAGGATGTGCCCAGGATGTCACATGTGGAACAGGGTCTGCTTACTCTTCTTGAATGGCTGAGATCATTTTGCGGGGTGCTGCTTAAACAATATTGAGTGGTTTATGTTGTGTTTTGTCTACTATTGTTTATATATTGACCTTTTTCTGTATAAGACATGGCGTTGTCACTTTATTTTCGACTAGTGAGTTTGAATGTAATTTTAGTATCTTTCGCCTGTCTGTTAGGTCATTGTAAAAATTTTCACAACTTGGGGTCAGTTTGGTAAATAATTGCACCTCTACTAGTACGACACGAGATATAATAGCTTAATGTGGCCTTAATCTATTGCAGTTCAGTGTGTTACGGTTATGTTTTAAAACCGAGTCAAAGTTTTGTGAAATTAATATTTTCTATAGATACAGTCTTAATGAGCAACATTCCTTTTAGAATTGATTTAAAATTCTGACAAAAATTTCTTAGACATACCTGGCCACGATTGATATAATGACTAACTGTCGTATACATGTATGACATCCAGAATTTAATTATTTTTATTCTTTTGAATTATAGATGGCTATCAGCTTAAAATAATTATGCTTATCCTGGCATTTCTTCCTATTAGTTTCCTATAACTAAATATATCAAAAAACGCCATGTGTCTTAAGTATTCATACATTTCAAAGCTGCTCAGAAACTAACGAAAAGGCAATCAAAGCAAGATTCCATTTTAAAAGAACATGACCTTTACATATTAAAGGGGATTAAAAATTGTGTTTAATGTTTGCTGTCTGAAAGAAATATACACTGCGCTCCGGCTGGTATTCTACTCATTCAAGTCTTGTTGAGTAAACAGTGCTCGCATGAGTAAAAAATGAATTAAAAAAAACACATTGTTTTTTAATGACAAAACAATACACACAAAACATATATGACAGATAGCAGCCGATGGCAATAACTGAAAAACAGTTAGGCGCCTGATTTACAGTCGTATCACAAAAACTAAAAGATCGAAGTCATATTGTTATCTGCAATTAATCAGAGCAAGTCCAAGTACATTGTACTATTGAAGATATCGACAATGTAGAAAACTTCTTAGCTGTCATTTTTAAATGTAGACTTCACTTGTATTAGCTTACTCAAACAATACAAAATATTTTAAGTACCCTTGATATAGGTTATTCAACTATCTGAAATGTACTTGTAAACATATTTTCGACAATCTTATTACAAACCACTGTATGATTCACATATTTATTTGTTTAAATGTGAATGAAAATCTGCCCGGGTATTACCCTTGTTTTTCAATTGTTGTCCATTTTCTAATAATACTAAACATCTCACTGTTGACAATATTTTGCCGGATAATATAGGTATTTACAAATCATTTAAACCACATAAAATTTTAAAAGTCTTATTGAATTTCCCGATAATCGTCCTCATTTGTACTTCGTTATAAATAAATACATAAACAATATCGTTTCTCCTAACTCTAATAAGAAATATAGCTGTCTTAATACCTTCGTACTGAGTGAGTCACACGTTTTTCATACACTTATCCAGGAATTACCCTTAACCCGGAAATTTACCTTTATCCAATTACCCTTAACCAGGGAACAAACATATTCTCTGATATTTTTTCAACAATTCTCTTATCCACAAAAAATAAAGTTTTAAGTTACACATATTTCAATCCCCCCTTTTACACCCTCACAAAATAAAATTATCGTCCCATTGTCATATAATGTAATAGTTTGATGTTAAACATAATAGATTGAATTATTTATTAGGTTTAGAACACTTCCTATACTAAACCTAAGATAGTTTACCACTTTTTCTTCCTCGACAAACCATAAAGTTTTTTTCTTGTACCCTCAAAATATATTTTCGGTATTTGAGGACATGTCAATATAATCAAATTAATACATACCTTTTCTTTTTCATCTCATTGAGAGTTGCTATTTTTCAGTAAAACAGCATCAATATTGTTGAAAACTCCATTTTGATATTACGGATTTCGGAAATAGCGCGAACTAGAGCTGGTTCCTATTTCAAGTTTTTTAAGGGAGTAACAGATACACGGGAGACATTATTTTAGATCTAGGCAGCTATGATTCCTATTTCGGTATTAGTTAAATAAATTTGTAACAATATTTATGGTAAATGCATAAAAAATACAATTCATCAATATAACTTACGATCTCAAATAATAGAACCGCTTGTTAATACTTGTAAGTATATTTATATACTTAAAATATATATATATATATTTAAAATATGAAATCACAGCAACATATACAATACACAGCAACATAAAAACGTTAAAGTGGTTCCAGAAAGATCAAGAAAATAAATCGCTGAAGTACGTCCATTATTCATAGTTCATTATTCATTATTTTATATTTATTTGAAGAAAAAAAATGAAATTTCCAGGATAAGAGTATTTCGTAAGAGTAAATTATCGGGCTAAAAGTACTTCCTGGATAAGTGTATAAAACACGTTTGTTGTATACTATGGATACGTGCTTATTAAAATAAGGGAAATACTGCTTATGGTACATATAAGAGTCAACAGTCATGTTTGAATGAGCTTTTAACAAAAAGAAAAGAAAATAGATTAATTACAAAATAATGATGTAAAGAAAACGGTGAAAGTTACTCTGAGATCGCCCTCATTTTATTCTTGTTAAGCCATGGCGTTGTCAGTTCATTTTCGACTAAAGATCGTAATTGGTGTCTTTTGCCTCACTTTTAAAATCTGGTAAAGATCTGGTAAAGATTCAAGTCCATAATATTAATGACAAGGGGCAGAAATTGTTCCATTACTAACCAATGGAACACACAACAAATTAAAAAATATACAGCAAAATATGAAATCACAGCAACATATACAATACACAGCAACATAAAAACGTTAAAGTGGTTCCAGAAAGATCAAGAAAAGAAAAGAGAGCTATATCTGTCTATTAATTTTTAGTGGTCAAGGCAAAAGAGGGACGACAGATACCAGAGGGAAATTCAAACTCATTAATCGAAAAAAAAAAAACTGACAACGCCATGGCTAAAAATGAAAAAGACAAACAGACAAACAATAGTACACATGACACAACATAGAAAACTAAAAAAATAAGCAACACGAACCCCACAAAATATAAGGGTGATCTCATGTGCTCCGGAAGGGTAAGCAGATCCTACAACCGTCGACAAATCTTAGGATTTGCGGACATCAAGGACTTATATATAATCACTACTTTCGCTGCTGAAAAATACATATTTATTTGATATTGCAAATGAACTTATCTGTACGTTAACTTCGCCTTAAATTTACCCCATCAAGGTTAGATTTGTGAATAAAATATGTTTCGCTCAGAGCAATCCCAGCTGGCGATCGTAACACACCGGTTCGTAACTTAATACTTTGATGGTTATCTGAGTAAACGAGGTTATTATATCCAGCTAATTTTATTATTCCGATTTCTTTTATTATTTATTATATATGTATCATTTTGGTAGGTCTCTTTTATTAGATTCTCGTCATAATATTGTTTTCTACTCCTACTGAGTTTTGTATTATAATTTGATTACTATGGTTTCAAGACATCATAAACATCATTAGCCATGACTTTATAACAGTGGTTAACTATATAGATAAACAAGTAAATATTATTTATGAATGAATTGATTTTTTTTTGTTCTATTCGGTAAATTGCACGTAATCCGTGAAAAAATTTGCAAGTAGAATATTATCATTCAAATGGCATAGTTTACTATATGTCTAGAGACGAAAAGATACAAAGCTGCATTTTGAACAAAAACACGACTAAAGCAAAACAACGAAAAGACGTCAAATAACTGTCAACGAAACACTTAACAATATTTGTTATAAAAGTGCATGCATTACCATTTTTAATAATTAATTATCAGTCTTTCGAAATAGTATTCATATATGATTATTGTTAAAATTGAAATATTCATACTTGTTTTTGTGCTTTATTACAAATGTCTATTATCTGAATTTGCAAATTACTTGTCTAAAATTTAAAAAAAAATCAATGTCCATAACTTAACCAAGTTGTCTCATGCCAATAAAATATCTATATATTTTCCCCGGGCGCTTTTTCTGTTCCCCGGGCGCTATATTTTCTTCTCCGGGCGCTTTTTCTTTTCCCCGGGCGCTTTTTCTTTACCCGGGCGCTCCCGGGCGCATTTTAGTAGGACCCAAAAAAGTGGGGATATCGGGTTCTGTGGAAGGAATAACAGTCCCTAATTACCAAAAATGTGCACGCATTATATTACATGTATGTACATTTGAAATTGTTAGAACACATATGTGATGGAAACCAAAGAGAACTGTCCTGCAAGTTTCAAAAATAATGATTAAAGAATGAGTTAATATCTCCAATACTATTAGTATCATTGAAATTCAAGAAGGCATTTTTAAAAAGTTTACGTATGCGGGCATGTAGACGTTTTTGCTGGTTTTACATTGTCGTCATATTGTTGTACATGTAGTATTGGCATATACATGTAGATTTACCACATTCCTTCTTCTTTTCTTTGTACTTTTCTTTATAATTTTAATTAACACTTTTCAAAATATTCAAAACTAAGTGTTAGCAGAAGGCATTCTTAATATTTTTCTGAACAAACACAAAAAATATACTCAATATTTAATCTATCGTGCATATACTTCTTCAGACCATGGAACTATTATGTTGACAATAAAATAATTCCATGTTCAGACCACTAAATGTCCAAACACCAAAAAAGTAACTGAAATTAAATGCTATTAGAACATTTCGCCTTAGAGCGTAGCGTCCTTAATTTCTGCGTCTAATCAAACTTAAACGATGGTTAGTCTGCCATTGTATAAAAGAACAAAATACAGTATTAGCGACTGAAATATCTATTAATTTATAGCTTCCTAGTTTCCTTTAGGCTAATATGTATTGCTTTTTACGAAATAATCAATCTACTAGACGAGTTTCGTGAGAAGCTGTAAAAACATAAACAAGTGCATTATGGGTTCCATAAATAGTTGTTTGCTATATAATTGATATTAATTGGAAATTGGATATTGTTGACATTTTTCTCTGTAAAATAATTGCTAGTTAACAATCTGTTAAAAAAAACATGTCATCAAGTTTATAAATAAAGTGTACTATATCGTAGCCAAGATACATGTACCTAAATGATCCTATATTGATTGATTCACTTGTTTTAGTCAAATGACTGACTTTCATAGATAAATTCCGAATAAGAAAATTATATGCAAGGTACATTTTAAGAGTGCTTTACACCCATTCTGAAGCAATTATTTTATAAAGATTAAACATTTTCAAGATATGCGTTGTGCTAATATTATAAGATGCAATATTGAAAAGATTCAGCACTATTGGTCCTTGATCCGAATCTAAAGGGTTATGGGTTATTTCTTTGTTCAAACAAAAGGAAAAACTGTTACAGGCGTTACTGATGTTTAAGTGTACGCGTATAAACATAATGCTTAAAGTTTAGTTCCTGAAGCGTCAAATTATGCTCCTGAGACGGTCTCTAGCATCTGAAATGAGTAGGTCCAGTAAGACCCCTTTTTGGCCCCAAAATATAGCAGTTTTACAAAGTGTTAAAATTTAAACTTTTAGTTATTTATTGGACAGTAGAATGCTTAAGCTACATAAATTGGGCTGTTTTGACATAACAATGCACATATATCGGGTACAGCACCATAAAGTCATGCTAAATTACTGAAATCTTCACAATTCTAGCATTTTAGTTAAATTTAAGACGGTTTTCGTGTAAAACGAAAGTGGCCGCATTCGTGTTCATCCTTAATATTGAAATGTAAGTTGTATTTTATAATAATACATAACATATATAAAGGTTGAGGATGAACACGGATGCGGCCACTTTCATTTTTGACAAAAACCATCTGAAAAGTGACATTTTTGGGCATATTTGGAAGATTATTCATATTAGAGCTTGAATCGGATCGTTTTTAATGACTAAATCAGTTAAAATCTTTCACATAAACTAATTGATTCAAATGAAATGGACACTTAAGTGTTTAAAAAGTGGTCAAAATCTTTCGTCAGATGAACCTGAAATTTGAGGCCAAAATCGGTCCTTACCGGACCTACTCCTTTATCTGCGATGACCTGCTTTTTTTTATTTAAAAAGTTGAAAGATACAAAGGGTAATCACCAACCATGAGTTAAATAAATGGACACAACACCATACATTTCAATAAAAAAAGACAAAAAGGCTAACAACAGTAAAAACCCACAGAAACCTAAACATTTGGCACAAATGAGGGTGATCCGGAAGGGGCAGATGTTCTTTATATATATTAGTGATTCCGGAAGCGTTGTTTCCTGTCACAATACATTACAATTCAGGTTTCATGCCATTGGTACTACGTCATGGATAAGCAAACAATTTCCCCACATTTACCAAGGAAACAAATAAGGCTAAAGGCGAAAGATACCAAAACTCACTGACATAGCAAAAAAAACAAAAAAAGACTATCAAAAGACAGATAGCATTAAACAAAACACGGCATACAGCACTAAAGACTTACCAACACGCTCCCCAACCATTTATTGCATTATTAATGTGAATACTAAATCATACATGCATACATACATTTATCTTTTGAACGAGCTGTAAACAAAATTTTACATTTTGAGTTTCACTGTTGATGAATCAAGTAAGTTGTAATGGTTTTGTTGTTTTTATGATCTTGATATTAAACATTTCTATTTTATTGAAATTCAGAATAAAAATGTCTAGAATAAAGTTAGCTCTTCGCCAGTCGTTGAACTTTAAGTATTTCATCATGATAGTTTTCGGTTTTTTTATCAGGTGAGGACGAAAAGGATGTGTTTATATATAAAAAAGAAGATGTGGTATGATTGCCAATGAGACAACTATCCACAAAAGACCAAAATGACACAGACATTAACAACTATAGGGCACCGTACGGCCTTCAACAATGAGCAAAGACCATACCGCATAGTCAGCTATAAAAGGCACCGAAAAGACAATGTAAAACAATTCAAACGAGAACACTAACGACCTTATTTATGTAAAAAAAAAAATGAACGAAAAACAAATATGTAACACATTAACAAACGACAACCACTGAATTACAGTTATGTCTTTAAAGAAAACCCATTATTTCTCAATACACTCCTCTACCCCAACTTCCGAAGCAAGTTTGTCGGCTCTCCGGACATTCCGAAGCTTCGGACCTTGCTTGGAAGTTGCCCTCTACCCTAGAGCTTCTGCAACAAGATTCAAATATATAAAATAAGTTCAGAAGTCAATTCATACAGTGTTCTATAACTTTACTTCGTGCAATTTTAAACTTGAGATAAGAACAGCAACAAAAGCTTTGGTGTTTTCTGCTGTTACATACTGATTGTGCATTGGCGGATCCAGGGGGGGAGGGGGGGGTTCCGGGGTTGGAACCCCCTTTTTTTGGACGATCAATGCATTTGAATGGGAGCATATAGCTGGAACCCCCCTTTACTCAGGTTGGAAATCCCCCCTTTTCAAAAATGGCTGGATCCGCCCCTGTTGTGTGTCATGAATTATTGATGCACCACATACTTTTATGTGTATTTCTAAGATTTATGATATCATAGTTTTGCCAATTGAACATAGTTCTTTCCAATATTTATTTTGCCGTTTTGTTTTCCCATTTTTGTTCTATTTAGTATAAATTATCTTAAAAATGCTTCAATTTTGATAGAATAAGTTCAGATTTTATCCTTTCCACATTGAAATTGTAGGTAAAATTAATTTTAGTGTGATACTTACATGACAGAAAACGAAAGAAGAACGATAACTCAATTTAAATCGTTGACATAACAGCTGTCAAGATATGTATTCCCTGTATTGAATTATTTCAAACCTCGTTATCAAATCATATCTCAAAAAGCTGTAGCAGCAGTCGGCTGCATGTGAAATCGGATTTATAAACGACGACTGATTGTCTGTCAGCTGCAGATTTAGAAGAGGGAGGATGTAATACTGGACCCATATAATAAATAAATAGATGAAGAAGTAAATCCGGAGTTACTGCATGCACAGACATTATATCAATTATAGTGCTTATTTTCAAAAAAAATAATTTCAACCTCCCTCTCTCGATTATTAATTATTTCACCAATCTAAAATAAAACAAAGCATTATAGAACTGATGTACTTTAACTGCTTACACTTTGATAAAGAGCGGTGCTCTCATCGTCTTGGATATGCACGAAATATTTGCCACTGAACCAGCAAGAAATTATTTATCACTAAAGAGAATCTAAGAGATAAGAAATCGTGACTTATTACCACTCGTAAAGTCACTTCATTTAACCAATTTTAAGTCGTTCCTAGCACTATGACTTTTATTCCATTTTCTAATCAATCTGAATTTTCTAACTTGTTTTTTTCTCTCATTTAATTATATTTTGAGTTCTCCTAATCAACATGTATGAAAAGATTCCAATAAAAAACAATCCCATATTTTCTTATGTATCAACAACTTTTCCCTAACCTCTTACATTTGGAGAACTTTTAGTACGTGGCAGACCTGTTTTTCTTCTTAGATACATATAAGAGATTGGAGATCACTTCTAACCTCTCATTAAATCTGTCAGAATCTGTCAGGAGAACTGTTCATTGGAAAGATTATAAAGCAAAGAATATATATTTATGCCAATGAATTTATTTCTAGAAATAGTGAAAGATGTAATCATATATGAAAACTCATTTGCAAACGTTTTTGATTTTGAATTGTATGAAGTAATAGGGAATGAACCACTTTTTTAAAAATGAAAAAGGCCGTAACTTCTGCTATCCCGATTCAATTATAAAATATGTCATTAGAAAACTAAAAAAATGTATTTTCTAATGTGATGCCAATGAAAAAGATATTTATTTTTGTTTACTGTCAGCTAACGAAAATTCAATATTTCCTTTAATAATCTATAGTAAATTTATCGATATCGATTGCGATCAAATTTAGCGCATGCGCACTGCTAGTGCTGATAATAGTTGCGTATGTGTTATGGGCTCATGTTTTCTAATTTAAAGTTTCATATTTTTCATGTCGGGGACTTTTATAGCCGACAATATCGTACGAGTTTACCGCATTGTTGAAGGCAATATATATTTGTCCATAAATGTTTACATCTTCTTCATTTGAACTGTAATGTGTATTTGTCTCATTGGCAATCATACATGTATCTCCTTATTTTTATTTAAATATTGTTATAGCTTAAATTTTAAATGAAAGAAATTGCTAACGCACACTTAGAATGTCCTGATACGAATAACCTTGTGTCGGCTTTTGACCTAGTATAAAATGTGTCCTATCTCGTTAAGTGACGACGTAAAATTGAATATATGTCAATAACAAGATCCGGATATAGTAAAAAAAAATGTACCATAAAATGCAGCACTCTGACATTTATTAAATTAATGCCATCTATCTACGTGTGCGTAAACATATAAATATAGGTGTACACATAGTTTGTTTATTTTTTTCATAATAAATCAAAATTCTTATAATTGTAAAAACCAAATGATGCGTTAGGGGAAAAACCTATTTTTTCTGACAACGAATCGACACGCCTCTAACCATAAAATTATTAATTAGATATAAGAAGATGTGGTATGAGTGCCAATGAGAAAACTCTCCATCCAAGTCCCAATTTGTAAAAGAAAAAACATTATAGGTCAAAGTACGGTCTTCAACACGGAGCATTGTTTCCCACCAACGAACATCTTTATGTGTTTGGAACGTTACAAAAAGTACATGTAGCTTTTTGTATTTTTGTTTTGAACTGACCGTGATCAATGATCAACCTCGTGGAAAGATTTATGGAAAGTTCAACCGGAGATATGTTGTGGTCTAAAATGATGTCTAAGTGATCTATCAGTTTAATGTTATATTTCACATTTTCTTATCAAAGAATTCCGTAGATATAAACAGAAGTCGCTGTACGACGGATTATTCGGATAGTCATGAGGTTATTAGCGCTGAATGTGCTACTAGCTGCTAATCTAGCGTATGGTTTCGAACCTGAGGTTAGATTTTTGACGCCAGATGGTGTCAGCTTTATACTAAAAGGCAAGTCAATCTTTATTCGTATATGTTATTGTAAACACCAAATTGAATATACTACATCTTCTTATATTTTATATTAATTGAAATTGCATGTATTCTTTAGGTAACTTTATGCTTTGATCCAATTAAAATGAAATCTAAAATGATTAAACCAAAAGTTTAGGATAATTTGATACATCGAAAATGTTGATCCTACCGCTTTCATTAAATTAACCCAGTTTTTATACATCTAAGCTAAATTTCGACAAATACTGTGTTTTAATAATGTTCTGCTAGCGCTTCCGGAGCACCAATTCCCACCTTCGATTTTTTAGAGGGGTTCGTGTTGTTTATTTGCCGTTTACCTGTATAGTTATGTGCGTCAACGTGTGTTGTTTCAATCGGTCAGCAACAGTCGTGTCAATATCAAGTAATTGAAAAACGTTTTTCATTTTACATTTTCACGTCCAGTATTTGGTATACGAATGGTGGCATGATGGCCGATGAGACAGCAATCTGTAAAGACGATTGTGAACAAGTACACTCAGGTCACCATACGACATTCAACAATTCCGTAGACAATTCCATACCGGATAGTACATGTAAGCCTTACCTCTGAATTTCTTCCTACATGAAGTATAAGGTCAACATTGTCTGAGACTTAAAAATAGTTATATATTATATTTGGGGCCAGGTTTACAAATTTATGTAAATGCATGTTCAGGTTGATGAATTCATGCAATATTTATAAATGCAATCTCATATAAACTAATTTAAAATTAAAATCAATCGAATTGATATATTTTTGTAGATGAGCCTTTGTTGTTCAATGTAAGGATCGAAGTCCAAACAGAAGGACAACAATTTTGCGAAAAAAATGCAAAGCGCATAGGTGAGTAAGAAAGCACGGTACGATATGTGCCAAGGATAGTAAGAAAGCACGGTACGATATGTGCTAAGGATAGTAAGAAAGCACGATACGATATGTGCCAATGATAGTAAAATAGCATAAGATGACATTAACCCGCGATACTTAAGGATGTTCGCATGTCATGTTTTGGAATTTTGTCAGATTTTCGGAATTCTCTGGTTTTATCCTTTTGAATGCCTTATAAAATTTTGCTTATTGACTCCCTTTTTTTAATAAATCTTTTATCTGTATAATTATAAGCCATCTGTTAAAGACTTATAAATTCTTAGTTATTTTTTAATAGTTTTTGAGAACTTAAGCATAGCAATGATAAAGCTATGAAAAATCAAGAGATGACATTTTCCCGCCAAAATTCCAATGACATATCTCGAAAACAAACACATTGACTTATATTTTATTTTTGCCCTTTTGGTTCCTTTATTTATTCCTTATCAATACATACTAGTGTTATGAAAAGCTTATTATTTTGAAACTGAGTAGTAAACTGGAAGATGTACATGTATACGGATTTATTCAATAACGTGCAAAGATGTACGTAAATGCTTTTTTATAGCAATAGTGTACACATTTTGTTAATTATAGCATAGACAAATATACGCACATGTTTTTTTTTCATGTACATGTATGTAGCATAGGATTTCACGCATGCGTTATTGTTTGTTTAATATCGCGAAAAGATTTATGGTGTTTACATGTCCGTTTACAAGAATGAGATGTGATAAAGATATCTAGTATGCTGATGGCTCATACATGTAAAAATGCAGGTACTTGGGACCGATAACACATTATCGCCCTTTTTAAAAATAAAGTGTGGAAAGTATAAGTACTTGAAATATTGTTCGCCACATTCCCATTTTTTCTTGTATTGTGCCTGAAATAGCAGCAAGTACGGATATGACTTTACACTGTAAAAAATACGCCATCTGACGTCAATATTTGTTTTCGTTCATTTTTTGTACATAAATTAGGCCGTTAGTTTTCTCGTTTGAATTGTTTTGCATTGCCATTTCGGGGCTTTTATAGATGACTATGCGGTATCGGCTGTGTTCATTGTTGAAGGCCGTACGGTGACCTATAGTTGGTAATTTCTGTGTAATTTTGGTCTCTTGTGGAGAGTTGTTTCATTGGCAAGTATACCAAATCTTCTGTTTTTATATGTCAATCATGTTTTTTTTCTTGTAATTAAATATAGCATTAACAGTTGGTTTATATGTAAACTTTTCAGATGACGGAGTATGGGAACTTTCATTCACAGAACTGAATGTAAACTCTGGCGAAGATTTGCGATACAGAATAACGGCTTATTATAAAGACGAAATACAAGTCACAGAATGGAAGACTCGTAAGTTCAAACAAAAGAAAAGCATAGAGTAAACCGAAGAGAAAAAACAACAATCATACTGATTGTATTAAACACTATATACATCTTTCATAAAAAAAAACATTTTGAATTGGCCGTTTCAGAATCTAAAGCATCATGGGTAATTTCATTGTTCGTACCCCAAAGTGAAAATAACGTTACGTCATTGGTTGAATTTCCATTGTTTATAACGTTTTAAACCAATCAAAACGCTTTGGTGTACGCTTTTGAAAATATTAACCAGGATGCATTAGATTCTGAAACGGCGAATTCCAGTACTGAATTTAGTCAGGGGACAATTGAGCATATGTCTTGATATACCATAAAAAAAACCACTGGAATTTAAAATTGATACTATAAATCCGAAGAGCACTTGTTTTATAGGAATAATATATTACAAAATGTCAGCTAAAAATATTGATAGGCTATGAAATTCCTTAATGAGATTTTCGATTTTAAAAGAAATGAGGGGACTCAAATTAGTTCCTTATAAAAGTTATAGAAGTCTCATGTGAATAGAAAATGGGGGATATGGGGCAATTTATGATACGCTGTTTTGTAGAGAGAAAAAAAGTCCGAACATTTTACAAAAATTCCGAAACCTAAAATATGATTTCATCGATTCCTTAATTGTCAATTAATGAAGACCGTGGGTTGGTCATAAAGCTTTGCTCAGTGAGTACTTGGAGCACAAAAAACATGCTCGAAACATGAAATCCAGCATTTTGAATGGTTGATTTTGGAGTATGAGTACAAAAAACTGACTCGAAAGTTTTATAACTTCAAGGCCGTATACATGTACAATGTATTTCCTTAAATGTGTTTTGTAGGGTTACTTTTCCTTTGACGTGAACCACCAACCTTTTATTGGTTGTATTAGTTATGACTAGTGGTGAATGAATTAAGATTACTTCATTGAAATTTTCAGATAAATTACAAGCGTTACGGCCTGTAAGAAGCATGAAGAGAGCTGTTGTGTTTAGGGATGATTTTAACTCATTTAACAAAAATGATTACAAAATAGACTGTACCGCATGGGGCGGCGGAGTAAGTAATCATTACATATGCATTGGAGTCCAAAAATATAGCAGCATATAATGTATAAGAATGATCGTATATGGAATAGACGGTTGCATGTTTAATTAAAACCAAACCTATAGAATTGATATGTAATATTTTCAAAATAGTGTTTCAGATCATTGACCATTTTTAATTTTTCATATATTTAAAAGTCAGCAATTCCTACAATCTAAAAAAGTGAACACTAAGTTTACTCTACTGTTCCTCGTCCGACTTCTAAATATAGAGGTAAATAAAGAGTAAAACAGGAGTATTAAGAATATGATCAGTTATTAAAAAAGAAAAGACGTCCATGGTGTAGCAATCATTAAAGCGAATTACTTACCGCAAACAAACACATTAATAGGAACCGCGCTTATGTTGCTGTTCTTCTCGCAAAGTTACAGGCTGACAGTAGATCATAGTTCTTTAAAATAAAGTGTGATAATTCTAAATTATTAACTATAGATTCTGCTTTCTCAATCCTGTTCTGGAGCCATCAAAGTTATATTGTGTTTTTAGAAGTGTATATTATGATTATTTAACAGTTTTCGCGACCACAGCACGTGTTTGCAATAATTTACATTACAAAGGTTGGAATCAAATTTTGAACCAAAACAAAGTTCCTAACACAACAACAAACGTACACATCTAAAACACTAATTTTTGTTTTTGTTTTCACAATACTACTTTTATTGCAGAACGGAGAATTCCAAGTTTACGTACCCGAGGATGCCAATTTGTTTACCAGAGATGGGAGTTTTTTCTTGAAGCCAGTAAGTTAGTTTTGGCATTCAATTGGCATTGATGTTCTTTCAACATAGAACATTAGGGAACTTTTATAAAACGTCCCCTATTCCCACAACCACCCATTACCCCCCCCCCCCCAAAAAAAAAAAAAACAAAAAAAAAACGAGGGGAAAAACCACAAAAGCAGCAAATTGTTCATCAGTTATAGTTATCAGCACAACGAGGTACGTCATCTATAAATTGAAGCTTTGTTTGCACTAGTGCAATATTGTATGGAGATATTGAATTTGACACTGACAAATGAAGAACTGAGATCAAACTAACCACTCGTTGGTTACATTAAAAAATAATAATCAACCTGTCAGGGGAAGTAGAATTCGGCTAAGTATTAGGAATACATTAAATATTTGTATCAATATAAAGTATTTTATAACATATTAGTAATGCTAACCTTTTGTCTATGAAAAAGAATTTTGAAGAACAAAGTTAACCTTCAAATGTAACTAATCAGTAATAGATAATATAACAACCCTTTTGAAATTTCTCTAATTTGGTCTCATAACAAGTATGTACCCCCAAGTAAGTTTCATATTCACAAAAATTAAACTAGTGGAAGTTTTAACTACACTGTAATTCAGATTTTAATACCTCCATCCTTATACACTCTCTTTTGTAAACTGTTGTATGGAATTGCAATAAACTAGAAATAAAGTCTGTACATGTTATTTGAAAAAAATAGGCAGGACAGGAGTTTTGAGTAAAAAAAAGGCAGGATGTGACACATGCCAAAAAAAAAGAGGTCAGGATGACAATTTAGGTAAAAAAAAGTCAGGATAAAAAAAAAAAAAAAAAAAGGCAGGACCGATTAGAGTGAAAAAAAAAAGGCAGGACAGAGATTACAGCTAAAAAAAAAATGCAGGACAAAATTTTTCATCCTAGCCCCCTCCCCCCCCTAACAATCAAATGGTAGCTCCCTAACATAGATAATTGTTTCATTGATATTTGTTTCAGACACTTACAGTTGATCACAAAGATTTTGACACCAACAGGTTATTCCATGGACGAATGAATCTTAAAGGTGAGGGGACTAAAAGTATCAGACGAACGTATTCAACGTTTGAAATCTATAATATCAGCGTAACGTAGCAAATACGACATCACGACGATTTCGGAGTTCGTAAGTCTACAAGCCAAAAAGTTCACACTTAACGTATAATGTGTGTTTTGTTCTAATAAATATAAGAAGATGTTGAATTATATAACATAAAAATTGTGCAATAATTATTCAAAAGTGCTCAAAACATTATATGCATTTTAATTCTAAATTCATTTTTAAGGAGTACATCACGAAAAACGTTGATGATGCCAAGGTCACATGATAATTTTTTGGTCTATGAGCTGATAGACAAATAATTTTCACCAGATCAGAAGTCATATTATATGACATTCAAAATTAAATTATTCTCATTTACTGTTAAGTTATAATTCAATGTCTTCCATTTTCTAATTAATAGAAATGTACGGTTATTGTACGATGGCTGATAACTGGGGATGTGACAAATCGGCAGTGAACGGCAATGTACTCAATCCAATCATGTCAGGAAAAGTAACAACAAATGCAGTTATAACATACGGAACTGTAACGGTTAGAGCTATCATTCCGAAAGGAGACTGGTTGTGGCCAGGTATTTGAATATAGTTTATTTTTTTCATTTGATTGGAATATTTTTGTTGGATTTTGGTGACAGGCATATCATTTATTTTATACTAAATTAAGAATGGAAATTGGGAATGTGTCAAAGAGATAAATATCACCGACCAAAGAGTAGAAAAAAGCCGAAGGCCACCATGTACATGTAACAACTTCGGGTTGATGAACGAATTGAAGTAAGTTGTAGTTTTTAACAATCTAAACCATGGTTTGTGTACAACTTATTCTATAATATTTGATCTATTGATTGACAAAAAAGAAAATATGGTATGATTGCCAATGAGACATTGTCACAACTCCAGTGACAAAATGTCACTAGTTAGCAAGTATTGGAAACGTCACAGACTTCAACAGTAGGAAATGTAAAAAAAAGGCTCCAAAATTAATATTTATAACAAATTCAAACGAGAAAAATATCGGTCTGATTTAAGAACAAAACAATAAATGAAAAACAAGTATGATATGCAATAACAACCAATAACCACTATATCAAAAACGCATGTCTTCTTGTAAGTACATGTATGTTCAGGCTGTCAATTTTAACTAGTGACATTACATGTTTAGAATTATTTTTGATTCAAAGTAGATAATGTTCACAAATTTCTTTCTGTTTTAAGTTACGTAATTGTAGAAATAAAGCATTGATTATCATTACATATGATTCAGATTTAGCATGTTACTGCAGTTTGGTACATGCTTAAATCAAATATATACGCATAAATCATTTACCCTAATCTATTATATTTTGTATCTGCATATTGAAATATTGAATATTTGACAAACCAAAATCTAGTCTTATTAAACGAAATTTTGTGTCATGATTTATTTTCTTTCAAAGCAATATGGATGTTGCCACGTGACTGGCATTATGGTGGATGGCCTCGTTCTGGAGAAATTGATATCATGGAATCGCGTGGTAAGCTTATTTTCATATGTAGAGAGTTATGGAATATTCTATAATCTGTGTGAATTAATTTAAAATATAACAAAGAGTACAAGCTTTATTGAGACAACAGCGTTATTTTTCGCAGACGCAGTAATTTAATATATTCTATCTATAAAGATTGCGTCAGGACTACTTTAATTTGAAAAGTTTGAAAATTAAAATAAAACATATAAACTTGAATGATATAACTGTAGGAAACCAGAAGGCTGTGTGTGGCGGTAACGATCACGGTGTTGGAGAGGTATCATCCACCCTTCACTGGGGTCCTTCATCAAACCACAATGCCTACGGAAAAACGCATGGAGAACGGTTAGTGACATTATTTTAACCTTATAATTAATATAAAGGGATAACGAGTTCCTCTACATGTATTTAAGAAATGACTGCAATATTTTTTCTTTCTATTCGAAATAACATAAAAATGTGGTGCACACTTTAAAATAACCCGCTACGAGAGTTTTTCAATGTGGACCACAATTTTTATGTTATTTCTTCCTAGACAGAACAAATATTGCAGTCATTTCTTAAATAGATGAAGAGGAATTCCTTGTCCTTTTTATTAATTATTAGTTACTGTCATGAGATAAATGACTAGTATATCATGTATACTAGTATGGTACAGTATTTTACTAACTGTTTAAATTTTTCCATCAACAAGTAAGGCAATACATATCTGCATCTATTGACTTTTTGTGTGTTGGATATACATGTATAATGTATTCATCGGGAGCCTCTGGTCTTTGTAAGTTCTGTATGTTTTTTTATAGGACAGCTGAAGCCCACCTTTGTTGAAGACCAATTAGTGGCATTGGCTGTTTTCTGGTTTTTGTTTGGGTTTCTGTCTCTGTGACATAATGTATTACCCATTTCAATTCTCAAATTTTATTTGTTTCACCAGGGACAAGCATGATGGCGGAGATTGGCATGGATGGCATACATATAAGTTGGAATGGGATGCAAACCATATAAGGTAACTTTTATACATGTATGGTTGATTTGCTAGTCTTCCTTAGTTTGATGGTACATTGTAAGTACTAGTATATAATAATTTTTGAAAATTTGATGACAGTAATCTGAAATCTTTATCAATATTAAAGGGCAACTAATTTAATACGACAAAAGCGGCAATTACCAATGTTATATTCAAACTCATAAGTCGAAAACAAACTGACAACACCTGGACAAAAAAAAAAGACAAAGAAAAAAAGACCACTAATCTAAGTTAAAATAGGGATTGCATTGCGATCTCTAGATTTTTCAATTTGATATTGGGTGCCTGTATAACTGCCGTATACCAAACATTCCAGTGAAAGTTTCCACCATGAACAGTTTATTACGCATGTTTTATTTAAATTTAAGGGTGTTGTAAAACATGACTCACATTTTATATACATTTTATTTCATGGTCCAACGTATTGAATTAAAAGCTCTTTTGAACACAAACTGTTGTGAAAACGAGTCAATAGTATTAGCATCACATATTGTATGTCATATCTGCTGTCATAAAACTTTACTTTACTTTGCTCGTTTGCATTGTTTTTGTATTTTGCATTTGTAATTTCGGGACCTTTTATAGCTGAATATTTATAGGTATATATGTTAGGTTTTACTCATTGTTTAGGTCCTACTGGGACCTATAGTCGTTAATTCTGTGTCATTTGGTTTCCTTAGGAGATTTGTCTCATTGACCTTATATTTGTATCCATTACATATTGTCAATCCTTTAGAATAATTAGGCCAATATCTTCTTATTTCTATATTGGACTATAACTTAAAGGGTTGATTATATGTAATGGAAGTAAAAATTAAGTCACCGAACCAGCACTTTATTGACCAACTATATGTCATACAAGATAAGAAACGACTGACAAAACGATCAGTCCAATATATATATATATATATATATATAAAATCTAGTGAAAAATATTGCTGTGATTTTCCTAAGCATTCATTAACATATCAGCTTTGCAACTAATGGTGACATCCCATTAGTCCGACAACCATTATTCCGACAGCCCATTACTCCGACAGCCTATTATTCCGACAGCCCATTACTCCGACAGCCCGCTATTCCGACAGCCCAATACTCCGACAGCCCACTATTCCGACAGCCCATTACTTTGACAGTCCATTACTCCGACAATGCATCTGTCTTGTGTGTATTGGTAATTTTTCTTCAAAAAGACCAACTCTGTTCTCTTGAATATTTGGGGTTGTCCGTTTTGATTCCTATTATTCTTTCCATGCGGTATAATAGTTGTCTCATTATATTGGAGTTGATACACATGCTAATTGCTACTGCTAAGTCCTTACATTCGACCCTCTTTCGTTTTACGTGTTTGGGTATTTATTTGTTTATATTTCGTCGTTTGTGTGTCAATTGTCAGTCTGTGATGTTCTAGTTCGCCTGGTGTTTTTTTATGAATACGGTATCATGTTCGGGAATGTGAATCCACGAAATACTGAGACAACTACAAGTCACTTCCAAAAACGATAGATCAAACATAGTCCGAGAGATGACACTCAATAGATTTTTAGGGATACTAATTTTATATCCCAAGCTTATTTTAAAATCTAGGAAAAATATCCCTCCTTTAAAATGGTTGGGGGAGGTGCAGGACTTATGATTTACAACAAAACTTATTACGAAAAACAAGTATGACGGACATGAACATTTCGGCAACTTCTATTTAAATATTCATGAGGAAAAGTGATATCGGTTCAGGGACTGTATATGACAAAGAAACAAACAGTCAACTCAATTTGACTGCTTTTAAAAATAGAACGAGTGCAATATAAAAGCCAATAACAACTAGTAAAAAATCTAAGACAATGTGTGAAATTCTTGTCACGCTTGTGTCTTTGTCAAATTATCTAGTTGTAAAAACTTAGTACAGTATGTGTTTTGTGGCATACTTGACACTTATTTTTCATTTAAAGATTGTTTCAAGGAGAAAAATATTTAGATATCATTGATTTTAAGAAAGGTAGATCATATGTTAATTAAGAATCGGTGCTCACCCATAACATTAGGAATAGAAAATGCCAGATACTAAACAAATCGTATTGTACAGCTGATAGGTTGAGGATGAGCGTCATTTTTCAATCGAATGCTCCCTTCATAATAATTTGAGTGAGGAACTCTTTCAGCATATTTCTAGCACTTGTCAGAACTTTAAAAAGTTAGATAAACATGATTAATCTTCGATGTTAACACAAGAAAACTTAACTTTTATTGGAAAAATTATGATTTTATTATTAGTTCATTTGAATTATGTAGTACAGGTCTTGATACTGACTGTTGTTTCATATCAATGTGTTAGTTCTTTTTTTCCTATTTTGTTTTGGCTCATATTGTGACTGAGGCTTATGGTGAAATAAATATAACTAGTATAAATTAGTATTGTAATGTCTTAATGTTGACCCAATCATTATACCGCCGCTTCGAAAAAGTGGGGAGTATACTGTGTTACCTCTGTCTGACCGTCCGTCCATCCGTCAGTTCGTCCGTCCGCCCCGTGAATATTTTCGTTGTTTCTTTTTCATGAAAAAACATTACAAGGATTTCTGAAATTTGGTGTCAGGGTTTATTGCAGTCGAGTTTATCGCGTGATGCATTTTCAGATTCTTAACTCAACATCTTTCTGTTTACCGGACACTTTTTACATGAGAGCTAAGTTGAACATTTTCGTCATATTTTTCTCAGAAACTACAATACAATGATTTCTGAAATTTGGTTTCAAGGTTTATATAAGTCAGTTATACTGTGTGATGCTTTTTTAGATTCACATCTCCAAAATTTCCTGTTTACCGAAATATTTGGGGGGGGGGGGGGGGGGGGGGGTATCACCAGTAGCTCGCACCATTACTGGTTGGTCATGATTTGTATGCTCTTTATAGACTGTGTTATTTGGAAAATGAAATATTCTTTTCTGTTCTATTCTATATACAGATTTCGAATTGAATATATAGAAAGTATTCGAACTACCTTAGTCTTATGTAATATATACGGAGTTATTTCTTAAAATATGCTATTACATAAACGTAATAATACAGACAGACAAAAAATATTTTACCCTGATACTTGACTTATGGGTTGTCGGAGTATTGGGCTGTCGGAGCAATGGGTTGTCGGACTGTTGGGTTGTCGGACTAATGGGTTGTCGGACCAATGGGCTGTCAGACTAATGGGCTGTCGGAATAATGGCGTGTAACCCAAATAATAACAACAGTTAATACATTTGTAACACCAATGTGACATTACACGCAATATTTCTACACTAGATTGTTGGGACTTTTTTTTAGCCAATTTTTTAATCAATTAAAATCAACATTATTTTTAAGCGCCTTCTAATTTTTTAATATTTTCAGATGTTGAATTGTTGGTAAAGAATAGGGAATACCTCAAAAACATAATTCAGATAATGATATAAATTTTGTTTTACACTGTTTTTGAAGTTTATTAAGCTTTTAAATAAAAATTTAGGTCGCACAATATATACTTGCATAAAGAACACTGAAAGATAGATCAAATAAACTCATCATAGATACCAGGACCAAAGTTTTATATTTACGCCAGACGCGCGTTTCGTCTACAAAAGACTCATCAGTGACGCTCTAATCAACAAATGTTTGAAAGCCAAATAATATACAGTTAACTCTCGTTGTCTCGAACTCGGTTGACTCGAAATTTCGGATGAGTCGAAGTTTTCATGTGGTCCCGAATTTTATTCCATACAAAAGTATGTAATTCGACTCCTGATGAGTCGAAATTGGATGAGTCGAAATTTCGGTTGAGTCGAACTAAATTTACGGTCCCAAGGTTAACAAAAGCATTCAAAATTAATTTTTTATCTCGAACTAATACACATATGTCAAAACATGACCTCCGGGATTTAAATGGATTGAAGAGTTAATCTGACAATACACGTGTAATTAAGTTTCCGGTCACTGACCACTGTATTGATTTATGACATGCTATTTCCATGAGTGTTTACCTAAGATTATCTTTTATAGAATTTTTATAGATAATTAGTGAGACATTGTTAAAGTTCATGAAAAAGTCTTAAAAATGTTTACAAAACAATTAATTTGTGATTTACGCTAATGAGCTTGGGTGTGTATGTAAAGTGTATAATGTGAGGATTATGGCTTCCGTTGATGATCACCTAAAAACTACTCAAACAGCGTCTTTAATCTTGTTATATTTTCTTTTAAAAAGAAAGAGTGAGATAAAACAAAATGAATAGAAATCAAAATTTTCTTAAATCTCTTCTATCCGAGAATGAACAATTTTGTCAGCTATAACCGACCTGAATAACAAAACTATCGATTGGAAGTTACTCTCTTGGAAAAGCCATAGGATTTTTTTTTAATTGATTCGAGACAATTGAATAAGTAAAAATAATGTCATTATAATAATAAAAGACTGTGACATACAAATACATCGATCTGATACTAGAATATCGATCCCCTTGTCATATTCACCCGGATTTATTTTAGCGTTACCAAGCTAAGCAAGAGTTGTGTCCCTTGGATTGTCGAACTTCCGGTGTTCGTTTGAGTCGAACTACGTGTATCTCGAAATATTTCTCTGGTCCGGCTGACTTCGACATAACGAGAGTCGACTGTATACGAAGTTAAAGAGCATTGAGGACCAAAAATTCCTAAAAGTGTTGCCAAATACAGCTACGGTAATCTATTTTTGAGGTAGAAAAGCCATAGTTTTTCAAAAATTCAAAGTTTTGCTAACAGTTAATTTATAATTATGAACATATCAATTGATACATATAAATAACTAATGGGTGTTATATCCTCTCTTTCACAAATACTAAATGTGTTTATCAGAACAACTGTTGATGGCCACGAAGTATTGAAAGTAAATACGCCATCTGGTGGATTCTGGAACTGGGGAGGATTTCATGGTTCAAACATCTGGGCGAGCGGTGGCAGAAATGCACCTTTTGATCAACCGGTAAGTATATATACGCATGTAATTCTGCAATTATACTCTGCTGGTATGGTGCGTTTCAAAATGATAATTTTCTAAATGATGTTAACGTTTACTTTATTTCGTAAATTTTGTAGGTGAACAAAAAGCGATTGTGTACATATATATTAAGTTTGAATGAAGACTTGGTTGAAGTTTTGCTATATGTTAAAATAACCTAACAATAACAACTACGAGCACAGCTATAAATGGGTCATCATTCTAGGATCTTAAGTAATTCATAAAACTGTTATTTGTCTAGGTTTTGTTTGTCTTAGACTTTGGTAAATCTCTTTTGAGTATAATGTGATTTTTTTTTCTTATAAGAATTGAAATTATTTTTTTTCTTCTGAAATCACAAATTTATTATAGTAACTGGATAATAACTGCACTCAAAGAAACTATTGTTCCTCCCGAAGCACCTGATATGAATATGCATGAAGTATTTTGCACGGGTCCTTTAGAAATCAACATACAATACATCATTGGATATTATAAGAGTTGCTTTACATTTATTTTTGAATCTCATTCAATTTCAGTTCCACTTGATATTGAATGTTGCTGTCGGTGGGGGATTTTTCTCATCTGGATGTCAGTATGATCACACGAGACCATGGAGCAACTCGTCTCCAAGGAAGGAAAGAGAATTCTGGGATCATCGTGGAGACTGGTTGTCAACCTGGCATGGGGATAACTCTGCTATGCAAATCGACTATATTGAAATGGTTCAGTCGTAATTAAGATTTATGTGTATTTCCAATAATAAATTCAAATGCGTTGCTACTTTTCTTCCCATTCATTAAAGCAGAACTCGTTTTAAGTTTTTGCTTTTTCGTTAAATGCTCTTTTTTGTTTTGTTTCAGTGAACATCATTCATGCGATTTGGGGCATTGTCAATTTCTTCCTATGTTAAGCGAGCGGTTGAAAAAATAGGATGGTATATTATAATTCTTATAATTGAAAATCAGCATTGCTGCCATTAGGGATTTGTAATTAAGTACATACGGAACAAACATTATTTCAAGGTTATCCAGCATGATAATGACTACCATGAAGACACTTTAATGGTGTAGGAATACAGGCCGGTCGCTCTAACTGGTTAATGATGTCATACAGGCACTATTTTATCATGGTTTTGTTATGTTTCAAATTGCACGAGGTTTGCTACTTTGCACTTTTGGTGGCATAAGAAGACATTTATACTACTGTTTCAAAAAAGGGAGAAGGTTTGGTACCATTAATACTTTTAATCCAGCTGCAATTGTTTGCACCTTTCCTTAGTCAGGAATCTAATGTTTAGTGGTTGTCGTCTGTTTATGTGGTTCATAAGTGTTTCTCGTTTCTCGTTTTTATATTTATACCGTTGGTTTTTCCTGTTTAAATGGTTTTACACAAGTGATGTTTATGACCCTTTATAGCTTGCTGTTCGGTGTGAGCCAAAGCTCCGTGTTGAAGGCCGTACCTTGACCTAAAATTGTTTACTTTTATAAATTGTTACTTGGATGGAGAGTTGTCAACTTGTCTCATTGTCACTCATACAACATCTTCCAATTTCTACGTTATCTTTTGAAAGATGCCATGAATTTCAACGGACAGTAGAATCGTCTTTATCAGCCGAAACTAGTTCTGTTCATAAATAAATAAAAATACATGTACATGCATCACTTTGCTAATGTTGTTCTTAAATACTAATAAGTTATGTAAAAGGTCGGAGACGCTTTTCTTTATTTATCTTCACCAGAAACGCTCAAAACTTAATCAACGAAAGCCAAGAAGTTACTATATGAACAATAGGTACTATGGTGGTTGGCTCAGAGTCTGGTGCACATGTATGAGTGAAATACCTTCCTGTAGAGTGTTGTCCTGCGACCTGGCATGTGAAAAAATGTAAAGCTCATTCGTGTCGGTTCAATGTCAGAATGGTTTATATATATATATAATAAATCATCATGTTCTCGTTTTCCACTTAAATTTTGAACAAACTAGTGGTACAGACCTTCTAAAATTCAAACTGACCATTATTCCGTGCGTTCATCGTCTATCGTGCGTGTTGCGTGCGTGCGTCTTGCGTGTATCGTGCGTGTACCAATCGTGCGTTCATCATTCATCGTTCCTTGTAGTTTCCGTGTAACGTGCGTGCATCGTGTATTCTTAATCGTGTATCGTGCGCTCATCAATCATTCATTCTTAACCGTGTATCGTGCGTTCATCAATCATTCATTCTAAACCGTGTATCGTGCGTTCGTCAATTGTGTATATCAGATAACCAGATAACGTGCATGTGTCAAAACGTTCATCTCTAATTGTGTAAAGTTCATACATTGCGGTTTTTATATGATAGTCGGTTATAGAGCTCACCAAAGCATATATTTTTCTCACGGTTAAAGTATATGTTCCGACTTTAAATAAAATTTACAGTCATACTTACTTTCTTGTGAACACTTAATTAACTTCATCGTACATACCGTTCATACAATTCGTGACTTTTTGTGTTAATATTTTATCATCTGTAAATATTTCGTGGTTATTCAGTGAATCTTGGTTGGGACTGACACATTTTGATATAATGATACATGTTGTACGTACAAACAATAACATGATATTGACATTTCTACGACAGAAGAGTTAAAATTGGGATTTCTATTCAACTGAGCGAAAATGGACTTAAAATATATTGTTGGCCAACTGTTATTTGTTAAAAATATTCTGTCAATTAAAAACAAATGTGCTCTTGCAAAATTTAAATGGGGGATAGCTTCACTAAAAAAATAGAAACTGGAAAGTATGAAAGAAATGAAGTCCACGAGATGACATTTGTTGTAGCTCTACTATTGAAGATGAACTTCATGTCATTCTAAAATGCCCATTATATGTAGTTTTAAGACAAATATTATACAATTTAATGAACATTTTAACCTATAATTAGCAGATAGCGAAAATTTTATATATCTTTTTTTAATAACGGCAATGTTGCTGCTATAGTCGCCAAAAACACCAACAATATTTTATTGAAAAGAAACTATACAAATCCTTGGTTGAACTAGGCTAGATTATAATTCTTCGCTTATTTGGCAAATTCATATGCTACTAAGATATTTTCAAATATTTAAGTTTTGATCAATACCATTATCAATATCATTTTTGTCTTAGTTTCTGATGGTCACATGTACGTTTAATGCATGTTATTCCATTGAGAAAATATAATATACAAGATTGTCGGGTAAATGTGGATTGCGGATTAAAATGTTAAATGTCAAACATGAATTAACAAATTAAACTGAGGCAAATTAACACGAATATGTATATTCTCTTCAACAGTGTTTGAATTCTCTGTTCTGAATGTCATTTAAACTAAGCTAAAATGTTTTGTGAAAAATTGAATAACAATAAAATAAATTGAGGAACTTTTAAAACTTGAAATTGAATTTACAAGTTTAAGATATAATCTTGTTTTTCTTTGGTTTTTTTTTATAAAATAGTTAAATATATGGTATTATCATAACAAGTCTTTATTTGAATGGAATAAACATGGAACACTTTCACGGATTCATTTTTCATTGTGTTCATGGTTGCTTATCAATGACACCGTTTTTAATGTATGTCTAAAAGATTATTATCCGAAAAAATAATTCACAATAGTACGTTGTTACTGACTAGGTTGGTCCCCTCCGTAAAACATTCAGTATGCCTTCGGAATATACAAATATTTTAAAGGTATTGTCAAGAATTTCAATATCCGCCGGGAAACAGACTAGTTGTTAACTTTCTATGATTATTAAAGAATGACGGATGGTTTTTTTTCCCTTTTTTTTCGGTACGTCTAAACACTGCTAAGGAGTCTTAGTGCACTAAGGCCTTGACTATAAAATGCCACTAAGGACTAGAAGGAGTGCTGTTAAATGTATTATTTTTATATATCTTGTTAGAGATTGATATTTAATGCATAGATTTCCAAATTTACAGAAAAAAATCATAAATAAACGAGATATTATTTAGACACGTGCCGGTTTTCTTTGATATGCCGAAATCAATGAACCGATTGACACGTGCCAAATAACATAGCAACAGATTAAACAATGACGATCTTTTTTGTTTTAAGTAATTTCAAACAATTGTATCGAAAAGATTTATGCTTCAAATATTTATAATTAAATGTGTTGTTCTTATTTAAAATGATAAAAAGGACAAATCATTTTGCTGTTGTCCATAGGAGCACGACTTTTATGTGCGCCAACTTATAAGTAAGAGTGTGGTCAGCTTGTTAAAATGTTTATGTAAGATATACGAGATAAAAGGAATATATATATTTATATAAGTGTTTTGTTTTTATTTTAATTCCGACAAAGATGCGTGTATATACAAATGGTTTCACTAAAAATATGAGTAAATTCCGAAAACCATCGTAAGAAACATAGAATGGACATTATATCAATTTTTGATTTTTTTGGGAAGTTTCCCTTTCAGTTTCATGAAATGAATAAGCGGTTCTCAAGTTACAGTACGACATGCGGACGGACGGACGCCGGACATTTATATACCATAAAACGTCCCGTCAAAATGTTGACGGGCGTATAAAAAAGCGTTGTGCGCCCGTATGTCAGAAGGAAATCTGATTTGTATGTTTTTTGTCGAGTCTTCGACTTTAGTCGAAAAAGCGAGACTAAGCGATTTTACATTCCGTCGGCGTCGGCGGCGTCAACAAATATTCACTCTGTGGTTAAAGTTTTTGAAATCAGTTTAATAACCGTTTCTTTAACTATCCTAGTATCAAGAAGTTTTTAAACATTTATTAGATTCATGTACTAATAGTATCGACAAGAATATTTTATTGATTTATTTCCTCATTTTTGTTGAGCATGCAATTAACAGAAAGAATAGGCGAGACACTGGGTTCCGCGGAACCTTTACGATTTTTTTTTAACAAATTGTCTGTTTAACCTAATGTATGAGATAATTTATGAAATAATGACTGTGGTATGTTCATTACTCACTGTTGAAGGCCATGGGGTGACTTATGGTGAAAACTTCTGTGTCATTTTATTTCTTGTGATGAGTTGTCTCATCCCCAATTATACCACATCTTTTTCTTTTTATCAAAACTTCAACACGAAACTTAAAGAACGATTGTACGAATATGTATTGAAACCTCGTAACCAGCTTCAACATGTTCATTTGTGGACAAGTATCATTGGCAAATCTATAAAACACTAAAAATTCAAAATGGCGATTAACTGGAAACAACAAAGTATACAAGAATTTGTGAAAACGTTCCACGAACAAGTCAAGCTGACGACGGACGACGACGAAGTGATACCAATATTCGAACGCAAAATCTGTATGCGGTCTTTTAAAAACCGACATTAGATATATTGCTCAGTTGACAAATTTATTATTTACTTGAAATATTTACAAAATACACTTGAGAAAATACTTCTTAGTTCTGATTTTTTTTTCAACAACTATTCATTTTATCAGTATCCAACTTTACCGATCTTGTCGATTAAACGTTAACACAACAGAAAGGAGGATTCCCGTGTAATCAGTTATGTAATTTGACACGTGTAAGACGGTTCATTGATTTTCGGGATATCAAAGAAAAACAGGCACGTGTCCTAATAATGTTGAATATCTTGTTTATTGATTATTATTTTTCTATAAAATTTGAAATTTATGCATTAAATATCGATATATACCATAATATGAAAAGAAATTACATGTAACAGTATCCCATCTAGTCCTTAGTGGCATGTTATAAGTTCTTAGTGCACTAAGGACTCCTTTAGACGCACCCGTGTTTATTTTGGGTTTTTTTAACCATGGGGTGTTTTTTGTTCTGTTACTGAGGACATTTTTTGTCCTTTATTAATCCATATGACAAAGACTCCAATAAGGATAAATTTTGTTTCATACGGTAGTTTTTATCTATTTTTTGTTCATTTTAACGGATGTAATAGATTGAAAAATCATGACAAACAATATTAATTGAAGTTTCGTATGCATCTATCAAGACCAAGCAATTTTTGACTAGTAGAAAGGGTTGCCTTGGTTTTATAGCTCAAAACGGTATTATTCGTTTTGCTTTACATTGGGTTGAATAATGAAATAATAATTCAGCACACTTCGGCGCAGACCAGCAGACTTTCGCGCAATGGTGTGCGATGGTTTATAAAACGCGGGATACCTCAATTAAAGTCTAAATATGTGCAATTATTATGAGCAGTATATTTGTTTCAATTTCAGGATATATTTTTGCATTTACTATAGTGTTATTGCCTATGGATGTTATAGTTCAAGTTGCTGCGTTCTTATTGAGAGATCGTCCTATTTGATGTTTTGCATGTGGAAATCATTCTTGCTTCTACATGTATCTTTACTTAATTTGTTCCTCTAATGAGATCCTCATTTATCATTATATAATCATAAGAATAGTTTGTGGACCCGTATTTATTTAGGGAATGATACTCAATCGTACGTATGAAAACAAATCTTTCACGTATTTCACGGTTCACAGTCCTACATGTATATTGAATTTTGCTCACAACTCAGTAAGTTGATACCATCGCAGGGTACATGTATGCTTAAACCTCTTATTCTAAATGTCAGGTAACTTTCTTATGTTAGATTGCTGTCTGATTGACGAATACCCGTCATTTTATATAAATAGATTTTTTTAAATTTGTTTTTTAGGGATGCACCCAGTTGCACCTTTTCATGTAAGATATAATTTTATTTCCTTGACGTAACCTCGAAAGATTAGTCACATCACTAAAAACAATAAGGGAAATGAAAATTCTTCTCGCATGTTGCACTTTGGGTAATAGTTCTCTTCGACAAAATACTGCCTTGAACTCAATTTTGGTATAAATATAAAGAAGCCACAATTTGGTTTTGAAATGGATATTTTTTGTAAGCACCAAAAGCTAGGTAGCATATCCCTTAATTGATATAGGCTCTTAAATTCGGCAACCATTTGATTTTCGGGGGGGGGGGGGGGGGGGGGTATGGATTTTTTTGGAAAAAAAAGTTTGTTTCCAGTTTTGGGAGAAAAAAATAATTTGTTTCTGATCCTGAGAAAAAAAAATGTTTGTCTCACCCTCAGCTGCCACTATGTGTAATGCTTAAATTGAAAGAAAATATGTATTGCTAAAATTGAAAGAAAAATATTGTTTTCGACTTGTCGCGAAAAAAAATAGATTGTTTGTCCAGAAAAAAATCCATAGCCCCCCCCCCTTTACAGAATTTCAAATGGTTGCTGCATTAGTCAAGGTCGCTAAACTCTCATTATCCGTTTAGAGAAAATTTCTGAAAATACAATGGCTTTTGCCTTATTCGAAACTAAGACAATAGCAAATATAACTGGTGGCCTTCGGCTGTCAATTGTTCTTTTCGGGTTGTTGTCTTTTTGACATATTCCCGATTTTCATTCTTTCATATCCGTTATTATTACGTAATATATATGTTACAGTAAATAGGTGAAATTAGGAATTACACGTAATTACTAAACATTTCAGTAAATACCTGTAATCATGCACTAGCCAATTTAGTAATTACATGTATTTACTAGTTGATTCAGTGATTACTGGTATTTATTAACTAACTACACTGTTATTGGACTTAATATGATGGAAACTGCCAATGCAATATAATGTGTAAACTGGGCCAATACAGAATAACTAGGCCAATATAGATTTTTTTCTGTATTGGCCGAGTTATTCTATATTGGCCGAGTTGACACAAGTGCAGGATTTCGGAACGTCTCTAGATTTTACATCGAAAGACACGATAAACACAAACTGAAAGTAAACAGTTGTTTTGAAGACGCAGTTGTCATTTCTAGTTATCTTAAACATGCTGAAAATGTCAGTATGGCATACATTTCAGGCGAAAGACGGTCACATTCATTTAAAAGGTACTTTGAAAGCAGACGTTAGAACTATTTCAGGCTTGGGGAACGAGTAGATTATCACAAAGTTCATTTCTTCACGACCTCATAATTTCACATCGATTTCAAATTAGTTTCTGCATAACACATGCAATGGCAGTACCTTTCCAATTACTATTTATGTGTTGCGTCTAAATTTAAGTTGTAACACTTTATAGTGACTGAAAAGGGTAGAAAAATTCATCAGATGAGAAAATGCTGAAGACACCTGGAAACAGCACGAGATCATTATGTATTGCATCGAATAAAAAGAAACAAACTGAGATTTGGATCGTTCAACTTCAAGGTAAAAATATTTATCTCTTTTGAAATGAAATTAAACAAATATTGTAACACTGTAGTTAATTAATAAAGATATTATTACGTGTATTTCTGTATTGGCCTTGTTATTGGTCCTCGGCCAATACAGCAAGCCTCGGACCAATAACAAGGCCAATAACGAAATACTTTCGGATTTTCATATATGACAAAAAAAAGCAATTTAAAGCAAACACTGATATACATTATAACTCAAAAATATAAATCATGATTGATGAATAAATTGAGTTAAAAAAAAATCAGGTGAGCGATTCAGGATCTTGAGAGCCTATTGTTTATATTAATTTTGCTTTTCAAGTTGCCCAATGACAAAAGTTAAATTCCTTTTTCTAAATAGTTCATCAGTTTTCCTAGTTTCTAGTTTTTATATAGGGGGACTGTTCTTTTTCCCATTTGAATGGTTTTACACTAGTATTTTTGGGAGGTTTTTATAGCTTGCTGTTCGGTGAGAGTCAAGGCTAAGTATTGAAGGCCATACCTTGACATACAATGGTTAACTTAAAAAAAAAATATGGTACTTGAATTGAGAGTTTTCTCATTTGCATTCATACCACATCTTCCTATATCTATTAACTATAAAATTGAGAAAGAAAATGAGGAATGTGTCAAAGCGACAACAATGACTTCTTCTGTCGGACATTTGTGATGAATCTAATCTTTTTGTGGATTGAATAAGTTACCTTAAAATTTCACTCCTTTTGTTGACATTATTTTAATTTTTGTCGAGCATGCATGTGACTTTCATCGCAAAAACGCGAGACATAGCGAACCAACCTATGTTCCGTCATCAGCGGCTAAATTTTGATAACTTTCTTAAATTATCCTGGATTTCTACCAAACTTGAAAAGAAGCTTGTTTATAATCAGAAGACAAATATTAAGAGGTAAATAAATCATGTAAAAATGAAATCCTTTTTTTTCCGCATTTTATTGTACATGTTATAATGAACTTGCTTGTAGTTTTCACGCCATTTAACATTAACTTTTCACTATGACTGGGTTTCCACCAAACTTGGACAGAAGCTTGTTTATGATCATAAGATAATATCTTGAAGTAAAGTCTGTAAAATAATACTTTTATCGTATATTACTTATAGCTGATCTTAGTTTTTTCCAAGTTAACATTAATTTACATTCAAAGAGGTCCAATTATTAACTTGCAAGTGCACAACTCGTCAACCATGTTTCTCAGCATATTTAACAAAATAGAACCAGTGAGATTGCCTGCTAAAAGTGAATCCTAATTTCATTGTAATTAATGACTTAACAACACAAAAATCATATTTAATTTGCCATAACTTTAATTACCAATAACAAAAAAGAACATTTAAGGTTGATCACTTTCGAAGTGTATTCACTGATCCTCTAGTAGGTATTACCATAACTTTTGATCAGCTGACCATATTACAACATTGTTTTAAACATAGTTAGTAAATAGGTGTAAAAAATCATTTAAAAATTAGTAATTACTGGTAATAACTGGGCAGTTTTAGGAATTACTTGTATTTACTAAGTGCATCGGGAATTACATGTAATTCCTAAATTTTAGTAATTACATGTAATTCCTAATTTCACCTATTTACTGTAACATATATATTATATAAGTCCTGTGTCCAGGTGGAAATAACCGACCGTAAAATAACAATGTGTGATGTGTATGTCAGGTGAAAGTGACAACGGGTGGTATGTATACTAAAATGTTTATCGTCTTCCATTATACATGAGGATGTGGATGGGGGTTTATAGAAGGAAATTATAGACAAAAAAATCAAGAATACAGAAAATAACCAGACAAATATATAGAAAAGAAAATGATGAGGTACTAGAATATATGGAATAAAGAATGATCGGCAAAAGGTAAAACGAATTATAAAACAAATTGCCTAAAATTATAGAATACAGAAATAATGAATCCCCATTCAGACCCTCATGATCTGACATTTAAAGCTTTAGGACAATTACGGGCATGCGATACAATTAAATCTTCATGTGCTAAATTTTAAAGACAAATGGGTTTGAATTATTCGACATTTACTTAATATTTCGGTTTCTTGGACATTTCTGTCCTTTGAGCTTGTTAAGACACCCTTAACATTTTATGTTTCAAAATATAAAGATATGCAGATGTCGGTAAAGAGTTAAGGAATATCTTCGTTACAAAATTGGGTTCACTACATTTGTGTAACAATTCTTTGTTAATAATTGATTTTTGTTCAAAGAAATTGATTTAAGAAATAACGGTATTTTTATTGAATATTTATCTAGTTAAAAAGTCGTTTATTTCTTCATAATAGTTGGAACAAAAATCTCCATACGATATCAAGCCTAATTTCTAAAAAGAAGGGACATATATGCTCTTAAGCTAATGGTTAAATCTCGAAAAAATGTTAAAAGGCTAAAAAATTTTAGAAGAAAGAGTTTAATGTCTGCTTTTTTAGATTAATTCTGCGAATTGTTTTTGTCTGCAAAAACACCAAACAGAGAGATAAAGAGAATCACAACTACTTGAATAAAATGGAGGATTGCAATGGAGAATGTGTCAAAGAGACAACAATCCAACCAAAGAGCAGAAAATGGTGTGTCTAAACACGGCTATTAAAGGACTCCGAAGTGCACTTATGAGTTATAATATGCTACTAACTAAAGAACTAAAAGAGTGATGTGCAATGTAAACAAATTTCTTATCTAGATAGAGATTGATATTTAATGCATATATTCAAATTTAATCAATAAAAGATCACAAATAATAATTGAACAATGCCTGTGCCGGTTTTCGTTAATTTTTCCGAAAATCCCTGAACCATAAGACACGTGTCAAATTACATAACTGATGACACTATTACCTTAAAAAATGAAAAAAATAATTATTTGGAGAAAAAAAATTACCCTGACATTCAGATATATTTACCATAAAAATATGTTTTTAAATTTAAAAAAAATCATTTAATATGCATCGGTTTATGATTTAATGAAAAAATATAGAAAACTGTTAAGCTGGTTTTTTTTCAGGATGGAAAATAAATTAATGTTTGCATCGAGAAAAATAGCCCCTCCCCTATAAATGATCATTAATTTACCTAAGTGGGGGCTTAAATTTGGACACCGATCACGAGGCCTAACTGCCATAAACAACAGATTACGAACAGCAAACAGTGAATACACCAATCGATATGTATGAAAGACAACGACGGACACAAAATGATTGCACTGAATAATTTCGACTATCATTGAAATCGATTTTTCAAATCTCCTTATCAAATTAGACATGCATTTAAAAAAAACCTTGGGATATCTATTACCGTTTGGTTTCAAATTGGAATTAAAAATTGCATTTTCCCAAAGAGTTTTAGGTAAAACCCCGTGAATCTCACCTCCTAGAAATTTGAAGTGTCAGGATGTTTGAAAATATGTATGAATTTTCTTACATACTGGAAATTGTATAAGAAATATAAAAACATTCAGTATGTTTACTGTACAAACAAACAACAGACACCAATTGTGTCTTATATTGTTTAATTCATTTTTACTGAAAGCAAAATTTGATTAATTGATTATTTAGTGGTTGTTTAAACGTCCAGTGGCAAAAATTTCATGCATATTCAGGACGAAAAGTCGTTTCAGAAGTATATTATGAAGTATTTGGTATTACAAATGTTTAAATTTTCTAATTATTTGGCAAATGTCATTTTCTTAGGTAGTTCTAATTACAATCAATAAAATTTGCAGTGCATGTTAACATACAAGAATCAAATAATTTCTGCTATGCTTGTAGTGAATACGGAAACAGCTTACACTATTTTTTTGATATATACATATATTATCGATTATAAAATTTATCCGTCAAAGTGAAAAAAAATAAAAATATATAGATCATTCATTTATTGCAATCAATTATATCAAACACGTAGTCGAAATCATTTCTAGAACCAGTTACTGTCTGTAGATATCATGCGTCGGACATTGTATGCATAAAAATAAAATTTAGATTTTTAACTGTATGAAATAAAATTAGTAAGGGTTTTGCGGAACACAATGTCTCGCCTTCGTTTGCCGTAAACTTGAACTCTCAGGCTGAACAAAATGAAGACACTATATTTGATTGTTAGGAGCTTCTGTCCAAGTTTACAAACTTTTCCGGTGCCTATAAGATAGCCGACTTTAATTAAGTTATTTGAATCTGAGCTGGCAAAATAGCATATTATCTATAATGCTGGTATCGGCAAAACAGCTCCAAGTATTGCCTTTAATTAAAATACATATCAATTTTAAATACTATTCTAAATAAAATAGCTTGGAGAATCGTGTAAAAAGTGTTCGTTGTTCAGTCGTCAATAAATCATTCAACGTGCGTGTATCGTGCGTGTATCGTGTATTTATCATTCATCGTGCATCGTGCGTGTATCGTGCGTTCATCATTCATCATTCATTTTGCGTTAATCCTCCGTGTAACGCTCATCGCTCATCGTGCGTGTATCGTGTATCGTGCGTTGTACCGTGCGTGTATCGTGCGTGCGTGTATCGTGCGTGCAGGGCCGTAACTAGCCTCTTCAAATAGTGAGGCAAAAGATATCGCCGAGCGTAGCGAGTCGAAAAAATTTTGGCGAGGAGACTGGGGCCGCTCAAAGCCCCCAGAAGCTCTGAGAAAAATAACGCAAAATCGTGCATTCTGAGCGTTTCCCGGACTCTTTCTGACATTGAAACGCAATTAATTTTTAGTTTTTTTTTCGACAATATTCTGGTCTGAAAGCAAAAACATAGATTCATTGTAATTTAAGACTTTAAGATTTTATGGTCAACATTAAAAGACCGATATGTAGGACAAAGCAAAATTCGTAATTCTCATAATCATTAATACCGGATCTGTCTGTCTGTTTTAGTCTTGTATTGTGATTAGACTTTGGTGATATTTTTATGACTAGATTGAAATATAGTGACAGTGCAGTATTATGCTTTAAATACTAGTACTGCTTAAGTCGACACTAGGGACCATCTTGAACCTGTTTTACGGTATTAATGATTCTTTTATTCTTGAAGACCCTCCAGCAACTTTGACCAAATGATTGATCATTAGTATTTTTTTATGCATTGACTTTGTGTGCGATTATGTTTCGTGCACATTTACTCCATATTCCTTTATTTTCTGTAAAAGGGTCTGAAAATGACTAAATGCAAGTGTAACCCATCAATGGAAATGGTCATATGGCACTACATTATTGCTATTTTTGATACCGGAAAATTGGTGACCTTACTTTAATTTAAACCATGTCAGCTATCTAGTTTTATCAACCAAAAGAAGCCAGTTGTGAATTCTTTGATATCAAATTCAATTCTCCATGCAGAAACGACCATTTTTTTTCTGTGTCTTGTATATTCTTGAAACATTTTCTCGCACAATATCTGGACATCGGTGGGCATGCAACATTGCAAAACCACACGCCGTTTACAAATGAAAATCAACACTCAGACTATTGTCATAAAGTAGGACAATAAATGAGCAATTTTAAAGACAAACACGGGACACAGAAGTTCAAACAATAGACCATCAACTCTGAAAACTAAAAGTAAAAAAAGGAACATGGATCGCGAAAAACATGCAGGGGCGACACCAGAAAGTGAAGAGAACTTGCTTCTTGTTAGACACTTTCCGTGAAAATAATTTGATATTAAGACAATCTTTTGTTTCATTTTTTTTAGGGGGAAATTTCTAGCATGAGGCATTTGCCTCATTTGCCTCAATGTAGTTACGGCCCTGGCGTATTGTCAGTTTGAATTTTAGAAGGTATGTAACAAGGTATTTGCATCGATTTTATATTATTCGTTCGTGTTTATCTTTTAAAACAAAAAAGTAAAATTTGAAAAATAAGATCTAATTATCTCTGGAATAAGCACACGCAAGTATATTTTTATTCAATATCTGAATCAACTATTTGAAAAATAGTATTCAATCTTTGTTTTAAGACCCAACCGTGTGACTTAAAATGTGGAGCATGCCCTGAATAGCAACTTGAACAGTGACACTGGTGTAGTAGTGGGTTGTTGTGAAGTTCGGTTCTTTTATAATTTTTATTTAAAGAATTCAATATAATGTGTTTGGTTTCTTTTGGTTATTATTTTTGCCTTTGATACACGAACCTATACATTTTGCAATGCTGATTTTTTTTTTTACTTTTGTCATTACGACGTGGTACAGGTTGTCGAAAAAAAGGAACATCAATTCAGATGATCTCTACCAAATGTAAAATTTCAAGCATTTACTCTCAGTTTTGTTAGTAATATTTAATCGGACGATGACCTATGCTGATATTTTTCATGCTATATTTGTGTACTTGGAATTTATAAATATCCTCTGATTGACCGACATGAGAAAACAAAAGACAAGCACGTTTGATCTTTCTTTAAAGCTGTGGACTGCTTCGCTATATCATAATTAAAGGTGATATATGTGTTTAAGACTGAGTGTACGTTATGGGTTTGCATCTCCGGAGGTGTGCCTAGATTGACAGAAGTTTTAAAATACAGACTACGCATTTTTGTAAACATTGTATAGGAACATTGTGTAGCAAAACAAATTGTGCATATTGCAGGTTGACAAAAAAAAAACATTTTAATTTACAAAAACACGTATTAATATTTTATATTTCAGTGTGCAATATGTGCATAATAAACAAACATGAATTCAAGACAGTTGATTGGAACTGAAATACACATAGTTAATTTGATATCTTAATCCTTAGACGCGAAAAATCTTTAATTCTTTATCTTGTTTAAGCCAATATACTGCGCTGTTGCTGTATCTCAACCGCATCATAAAGCAACCACTCAGAATCTATATGACTTTATTTGAAGATGGCGTGTATGTTGACTGAAACTAATAGCTCCTCGCCGTGATGAGAAGCAATGATTCTTGAGGAAGTGCATTTAAATACAAAACATTTTATATATAACGCATCAGCGTATCATTTTGGTTGTCGTCATGTTTTAGATACTATACACTTGTTCAAGATGGCGTTCGTAATCCACGTGATGGTTGCCAAATGTGGAGAAACCGTTTATGCTACGGATAATCTTTGTTTGTTGCCGTTTTTATTTGTGTGGTTCGTGTGACTCAAACTTTTGGTTTTCTATGTTATTCTTGTGAATTGCAATATTTGCCGTAAAAAACATATATCTATGTTTAATTTGGGGAATGTGCTTGATATTCATATGATGTAGACATATTCTTTCAATCAGCTTAATTGGATCTTGAGCTGGCATGTCAGTAACTGATACATGTAGTAATCCTTTGTTGGTTTATGTATCATTGTCATTTTGCTTAGTTTTTTTTTCGTACTCGGACTAATTTAAACTGTTCTGCGTATTGCTGTGTGTTGGTTTTTTCTACAGGTACAAAAATGTATTAGGGAGGAAGGAGATTTCACAAAACATGTTTAACTCGGTCGCACTTTTGCGCCTGACTGTCCCAAGTGAGGGGCCTCTGGCTTTTCTTAGTAAATTATATTCGGAGAACCACTAAAACATGCAATTAAGGATGTTTGCCACTCTTGTTTTTGATTTTTTCCCCCAGATATTCGGTCCTCTGATTTTATACATGTATTGCCATTTAAAACAGTACCAGCTAACCCCTATTTTTCTAACCCTACGTTATGTTTTTTCAGTGAAAACGTAAGATTGTAACATGATTCCGGAACTTGCCAATTAAAGTCATGCAAAAACATAACAGAAAGGCATGCAATAATAGCCGGAAGCAGTTGATACATTTTACAAATCAGCCCGCTATGCACAATATCAGATAATTTAAGAGGGCCAAATAACTATATGCTTATTACATATAATACACACATAAATTAGGCCGTTAGTTTTCTCGTTTGAATTGTTTCACATTGTTATTTCGGGGCCTTTTATAGCTGACTATGCGGTATGGGTTTTGTTCATTGTTGAAGGCCGTACGGTGACCTTTAGTTGTTAATTTCTGTGTCATTTTGTTCTCTTGTGGATAGTTGTCTCGTTGGCAATCATACCACATCTTCTTTTTTTTATATACTTCTTGAACCTTTCCTTCGTTGTTATTTTAAATGTAGTCCACCAAGCGGAAAAAAAACACCTTTAAATTAAAATTCATTACGCTAAATTTTATCAGTGTGAAAAGTCACAGTTTTTGTCTTAGGGCCAGGCAGTGCCAGCTTTGTCCTGTTTTATAACACTTAGTCTGTCTCGTTCAGAGTTTCTTATCAACAGACAGTTAGTATAAATGCAAATGTTATCAGGGCTGTTCATTACACAAGATCATGAAGGACTCTGTGTTAGGTCTAGTATTCACCTTGGCTCTCGCATGTGCCTTGGAACCAGAGGTTATATTGGAGAAGCCATTTGGAATAAGGCTTAGACTTAAAGGTAAATGGTTACATTTGTATATTAATGTTTGGCTTCAACATATGCACTAGATCTTTTTAAAAGGACCCAAAATGAATTAAGACTATTTTGTAAGACTGAAAAATAAAGGGTACATGTTATTCCTTGAGAACACCATCTGCCAACAATTAATAGATAATATAACGTTAATTGTTATTGATACACGATTCAAATGAACAATTTCATATCAGTATATACATATGATATATAAAAAAGAGAAGATGTGGTGTGATTGCTAATGAGACAACTCTCCACTCCACAATTACTATATGCCACTTTACGATTTTCAACAATAAGCAAAACCAATACAGAACAAAAGACCCCGAATTGACAAATGTAAATTATTTCAAACGATAAAACTAACGGCTTACTTATGTACAAAATTATGAACACAAAACAAATATGTAACACAGCAACAAACAACAAGCACTGAATTACAGATCTAAGAGTACTTGTAGTTACTGATACATTTTGTACCTAGTTTAAAGCCAAACAGAATAATCATTGATTAGAAAACGTAATATGCATCTAAGACTATTATGAAACGTAAAAGTAAGATTTCAACCCAGGTCATGTGCACTTTAATCTAATTGGGTTATATATTTAAGATAGAAATACAGATTACAGAACACGTTTACTTCAATCTGATTGGGTTATTTCTAAGATTGCCACAAAGGCTACATTAAATTTTATTTCAGTTGGATATGGTTCTATCTAAGGTTGAAAACCAGGTCACGCGTTCTTCATTAAGATTTGGGTCCTAAAACATGGTTGATACATATGACACGTTTACTGCAATTGGATTTTGTTCTATCGAAGGACGAAACCCCAGGAATGTAAACTTTATACTGATTGGCTTATATCAGTTCCCTTTGGTACGATGACATCATTTGCACCGAGTTTACGTAATGAAGATTATTCCAACACTCTGTCTCAAAGAATAACGTCTGAATAACAAGTTATTTTTTGCAAGATAAATTTATATTACAATACTTACAATTGCCAGAAGACATTCAGTAGCGGAGCCAGAAATATTCACCAGGGGTCTACTCTAGTTAAGCATAAGTTATTCGCTAAATAATCAACCAAATGATTCCCACAAATAAAAAGCGGAGTCCGCTAACCCATAAATCCGCTTCGGATATTCGCAAATATAGCAGCCATGTATGGCACGGGAATAGTGTCACAATGGCGTTTTAATGCAATCGCATAATTCATTTATGCGATTGCATAAAGCCATGTACATTGGTTGAACGTGTTTCTTTTTTTCGAAATTTACATTGTCAACTTCATAAAGTGCATTGATTGATTACTTCTGTGTATACAGGAAAGGGAACTATTTTGTCAAATTCGTTTGCTTTCTTTGTTTCTATTCCCCAAATCGCTAATTTAAGGAATATGAATCTTTTGAAATTGTACGTGTGATGATGTGTTGTTGTTTGCAATAACTCATTAGTTTTTGAATCAATCTAGTTTCATTTACGTTATTTGTGGTTATCTGTTGTTTGAATCTACTATCATCTTGATATATATATTATAATTATATATAGTTCAAAGAACTGATGTAATAAATAATAAATGTATTCAAAATTAATTAATACTTTCCACTTTAAAGAGCTAAAATATTCAAATTTATCCTTCAACTTATCAACGCCAATTCACATGTATGTCAGTACGTATATGCCTTATCTCAGTATGTAAGAACTAATTCTTCCTTATATACGTCAACTAGACAATGACTTCCAACATACATGTAGTTAAAGTTTAAGTAGAAAAAAGATACAACAGAAAGTAATTCATACATTTTAGAACACAGTTCTTTCTTTTGAAATAAAGGTACCATTTGCACAAATTTTATCATGGTTACATTAGATTTTCTACAATTTGTTTCCAAGACTAAGCATGTAAATAAACTTATCATAGATACCAGGACTAAATTTAGTATCTACGCCAGACGCGCGTTTCGTCTACAAAAGACTTTTAAAACATTTGAAACTATACATTTTGTTTGATGATAACGTGTGTTTTAAATATGTCAAAATTTTCCATCATATATATCCAAATGCTTTATAAAAATGTACAGCTAATTGTTGAGATTCAAAATTTGTTAGGGTAAAATAGAGGTTTAACTACAATATAAAACGGAGAGTGGTAAAGGATGTAATGCCCTTGCTCGCCAATTCGTCTACACATGCGTTTTTACGTTCTATTCATCACACTGCCTTTGCTTCCTTTTCCCTGTACACATTTATTACTTTTCAATCTACCTTACTGCCTTCATGGGGCGTATTAAAGTATATCCCTGTCCGTCCTTCTGTCCGTCCGTCATCAACATGTCAGACAATAACTCAAAAATGCTATAACCAATTTTCATTAAACTTGGTGAATTGTTTATATATAACCATTTCTTGTATGTTGTCCATTCTTCGTTAACACACTAATCTTTCTATATATATGTGTTAGCTTCCGTTTGATCATGCTGTATTTTCTGACCTAGCCCCTGCATAAGTGTTCCTTTTCTGTATTTGCTCGTCTGTCTGACATTTTCATTACATTTATTCATTTTTACATATAACTAATTTTTCGGTATGTAATTTGATCAGACAGTGAGTGTTTGTTCAGTTTTTATTTTTTTATTTTAGATGAGTCATCGCTTTTAGGAGTTAAGTTTGAAGTACAGCCAGAGGGACAAAAGATTTACAAAGAGTTTATAGAACACACATGTGAGTGTAACATGTATAATTTATTATATCTACAACTCTCATTGGATATCTTGGATGAACCAACCACGTTTTTTGTTTCTTTATTGGCATAAAACATACAAAGAATTTTGATAGGAGTGACATGTGAGAATAGTATATCTAATTTGTTATTATAGAGATTTGATCTTTAAATTCATAGCTATTTAAGTGTGTATGGTACGCATTTACACCCGAAAAGATGTTAGATTGGATGCGTATTATACACAACTACAAACGGTTTTTAATTTCTTTTTATTAATTCCGATTTTGTGTTCATTTTTGCATATTTCACTATGTTTTTCATTTCATTTTATTTCTTTATCTGATATTTAAAAAAGGTATATAAAAGACATAAAGAAGTGATACCACGTCAATTGTTTAAAAAAAAAATCAGGTTCAAAACTGACACCAAATATACCCATTTATTCTTATGAAATGGTAAAACGCTAAACACGATCCTATTGTATTTTCTACAGTGGATGGAGCATGGGAGTTTCATTTACCGGAAGTTAAAGTAGCTCCTGGAGGAAAACTAAGGTACAGACTAACAGCATACTTCGAGAATAACATCGAGGAATCTGATTGGAAGACACGTAAGTGTATAACATAAGTGGAGTTGTTATGGAACATCGTTTGTAACATTCATTTTGATTGGATAACTTAACTTCGCCAAATATCATGGCATCTTGGCAATTTAAACTTGTTAACGCTTCGCCCGTAAACTAATTTGCGACCAGCAACTATCGATTGATGCTGTGTGAGCTAGATAGGCAAAACAGTTCTTTCCTAGATGTTGTTGTGGAATGAAACGTCTCCCCCTCTTATCAACAGAAATGCAAAATATAAAATCAGTACATACGGAAAATGTATTTTCATGCAAATTAAGAATACACATGGATTATTATTTTTATGTTATTCGGTACACGATTTATACAGAGTAACTTTATATGTTTTCTTATAGAGCGTAGCGAGGCTCATTCATTAACGCACGCATAACCCCAAATTTCTGTTTATTCTTATCATATAACAATAAGCCACCATTGATTAGATCACAATTGTTATTATGTTACAGATGAAGTAGAGCCTTTAAAGCCTGCTAGAAGTATGAAGAGAGCCGTTGTATTTAGAGATGACTACAACAGCTTTAACCAGGGTAGTTACAGTATAGAGTGTTCAGCATGGGGAGGCGGAGTAAGTTACTTTTTACTAATCATTAGTAAACGTAGCTAATAGATACATGTATAAGAAGATGAGGTATGAGTGACAACTCTCCTACCAAGTCATAATTTGTAAAAGTAAACCAATATAGGCCAAAGTACTGTCTTCTACACGGAGCCTGGGCTCATATCGAACAGCAAGCTATAAAGAGCCTCGAAAATGTTAAACCATTAAAACAGGAAAACTAACGGTCTGATCTAAATAAAAAAAGAGAAACGAGAATTATACATGTAATTATTGAAATCCTTTATAAAGAATTAAGTCCCCGAATATGCTTATCTCACAGGATTTTTATTTGGACAGTAAATTGCCTCAGTTCTTAGATATTAATTAGCCTAAATGATAAAGGTTAATAAATTTTAACGCAATAAAAATTTGTCATTTCGGGGCCTTTTTTAACTGATTTTACGGTATGGGTTTTGCTGAATGTTGTACAAATGTAGGCCGTACATTTGTGTATTCTTTCACAAGATAGGTGAAAATTTGTATAGCAAGCATATATAATTAGCGGTAAATGTATTAAGATTGGTCGTTAAGTTGGTTAATTTTGTCATCAAATTCCCAATTTCAAGTACATAGATTTTTTTTTTATCAAACTATATGTTTTGATACATCAATTTCCGTTCATGATCATAGCGCCAACGACTTTGGTCATAATTTGTTTCCATAGTCACTCGATGAATGTTATTTTTTTTTCTAAACACCTTGTACTCTAGTTTAGTCAAGATGTATGTATTTTAGTACAAATACAGAAAACAAAGAATGATATGAAATACTTTTTTATGGGACATTTCATTGACTATCTTATTATTATGTTGTTCCTTTTCAGAATAACGAATTTCAAGTATACACAAACCAAGGCAAGAACCTTTTCTCCAGAGGAGGTCACCTCTACATCAAACCGGTTTGTAAATATATTAAATAAATTGTAGTTGTAATCTATACTACTAAAGAAAACACCAATTTTATTGAGCCTCTCCCCTTAAACCATACAATATTAAAAATATTTGTGATATGACATATAAATAAAGTGTTTTGTACTTCCTAGATTTGTCTTTGAAACAATCTTTTTTCCACAGAAAATGCCAATTTTTGAGAAAATGATCAAATATAGATCCTGGCGCATGCCCAGTCGACATCTGCCCGTGACACTTGCTGAATTATACCGCGATTTTGCTGGCATCTTTTTGTAACATTTATATAAACAAAGATTGATGCTGATACACTAAAATCTATGACAGTTAACGTCAACGGTAATATACTGTCTGCCGAGTACAATTCTTTGAAAGTTTATTTAACTTTTAAAATTGTCAGGGAAGTAAAAACTATCAATGCAAATAGGAGTTTTGAGTAAAAAAAAAGGCAGAATGAGCAACTTGGAAAAAAATTAAAAGGCAATATGACAATTTATGTAAACTCGAAACTCCTGTCCTGCCTTTTTTGTATCAAATAACATCCTAGCCCGCCCATGAAATTCAAATGGTAGCTCCCTAACAAACACCATTTTTGAACAAATATATGAAAGACACGTGATTCATTTTTGTGCACGAGTAATGACTTAATTAACGTTTATTTATATATATTTATATAATACTTATATTGTGTATTCCAGACTTTAACAATCGACGATCCTCACTACGATTCCAACAGACTGTATCATGGACGTATGATAGTGAAAGGTGAGCTTACATTTTACTTAATATGTAATTGAAACCAGGACATGTCAAAAATGAAATTATTGAATAACATGTGTAACCAAAAAAACTCAGTGAGAACTAAAAAAAACTATTTTATTACATTACATTCTTGCTTAGCTTTTTTGGGGGAAATCTCTCTTCACTTGTATGTAAAATTGAGAATGGAAATGGGGAATGTATCAAAGAGACAACAACCCGACCATAGAACAGACAACAGCAGAAGGTCACGAATAGGTCTTCAATGCAGCGAGAAACTCCCGCACCCGGAGGCGTCCTTCAGCTGACCCCTTAACAAATATATTATATACTAGTTCAGTGATAATGGACGTCATACTAAACTGCAAATTATACACAAGAAAATAAAATAAAAAATCATACAAGATATGTTTGGTTTTCAATGAACACGTATTATACATGTTTAACTAGCGTCATTGAGATGCATCTGTTGTTTCCAAGATAACAGCCCATAGTATGTTATTTGAAATATTATACTGTAAATTCACTAATTATCGTTGGTACCAATTTTCGTGGTTAGAGTAAAACTTGCATATTCGGGAATATACATATACATTCCTTAAACAAATTGGCCATTCGTTGAATATTTAAATTCGTGGTTCCCCGGTACCCACGAAATCAACGAAAATTGGTATCCAACGAATATTAATGAATCCACAATATCTATTATAGTGCCACGAAGGAGCATCTGTTGCTATCCTGGTTAACTGATCATGTTCACCGTACAACCTTCAACAATAAGCAAAGTCAATTGCTTTTATTCTAACACTTTTTTTACAGACGAAGGTAATTCTTATACATATCATTTTTTGCAGACGATTTTTGCGGATATTGCAGTCAATCCACTAACTGGGGATGTGACAGGACGGCTGTCAATGGCAACGTCTTAAATCCAATAATGTCTGGAAAAGTTACAACGCATGCGTCAATCAGATATGGAACTGTAACTGTTCGAGCAAAGATTCCTAGAGGAGACTGGATTTGGCCAGGTAAAACTATATCGTTCTCTCTAGAATTGCACTTTTAATTTTTTTCTAGTAATGTTTACTTCTTACAATTTACTCTATAAATTCTTCTAATTATATGCAAGTACAATGTTTGTGCATTCTTCCTTTTCATAAATTTCCTACATCATAGAATAATAGAAAATTACATGTTCAAATGTACAATTTGCGGATATGCTGTCTGATTTATACACGTATAAGTCATGTGAAGATCACTTTCTGAATCGTGTTACAAACTTGCAGATTTAATATATATTTTATTTTAAATTTTCGAAAGCAAGGGGACGAAAAAGGAAACAGCCCAACTACCTTCTTAAAGAGTTGCTTTATATTATTTTAGACGCACCATGTTATTCTATTTGCTTTATCATGTTTATTGTCATTGCCTTTTTTTCCGTATTCTCCCCCTTTTTGTCCGTTGCATGTAATCTCTTAATTCAGTGGTTGTCGTTTGTTTATGTGTTACATATTTGTTTTTTGATCATTTTTTTTTTATATAAATAAGGCCGTTAGTTTTCTCGTTTGAATTGTTTTACATTGTCATTTCGGTGCCTTTTATAGCTGACTATGCGGTTTGGGCTTTGCTCATTGTTGAAGGCCGTACGGTGACATATAGTTGTTCATTTCTGTGTCATTATGGTCTCTTGTGGACAGTTGTTTCATTGGCAATCATACCACATCTTCTTTTTTATATCCATTTTTAACTCCATTTAGATCCTCGTTTATTGAACAAATGGTTAATATTAAGAATTGAGTTGTCTTTTTGTAAATTCATTGGGGTATTAAAACGTTCACCGAAGTACAATTTGTATGGAGTGCGGAAGCGCTTAGTTCTAAAAATGTACGCACGGTCCACGCTTTTACACCCCTATGCAATTACTAAAAGAAGCATCCAAATACTTATAAAACGATTATTCGCTATGATCACGAAAACACGATTACTTTAAAGTTTTTCTTTTATTTATCTGAGTGTACACTCTATTGTGGAAACGTGTGTCAACATTTACGTTACAATTTATGCAATTCATTTTGAAATGAAGAATGACATGAGATTGATGTTATCCAATCAAAGTAACGTATAATAATGACGTGGTTAATTAATTATATTTAAGAATTGAATGCTTCTTTTTGTAACTTCATTGGGGTGTAAAAGCGTTGACCGAAGTACATTTGTATTTCCGCGCTTCATTCTAAAAATGTGCGCACGGTCAACGCTTTTACAACCCTATGAAGTTACAAAAAGAAGTATTCAATACTTATAATTACATTTTTTAGCTATGATCATGAAAACACGAATTTTATAATTGTTTTAATTAATTGACCTGTGCACTTTATTGTGGGACCACGTGTTATCATGAATGAAAAGTTTTATTGAGTAATGCAATTGCTTAAGGAATAAGACGTGATGTGCAGTTAGCCAATCAGAATAAAGCATTATAATGAAACATACATCTAATGTAATTATATTATAATGTTTGTGTTCTTTTTACTTACAGCAATATGGATGTTGCCAAAGGATTGGCATTATGGTGGCTGGCCTCGTTCTGGTGAAATTGATATGATGGAAGCACGTTGTAAGTATAGACAATCATATAAACCTAATATGTGGAATGTTATTATAATTTTACGATAAAAATATGATAAAACTTTTAAAAGTGCTATTCAGTAAATATGGATACATAATTTTGAGATGGTGCTATCGAATGAATATCTAAAAGTTATTTCGATTTTATATAATTGAACTCGTCAGGGTCATGAACATGAAAACTCTATAGTTTTAATTCCATATGAGAATTAAAATCAACTATACGTTGAGGGCATGTTTGATTTCGGAAAAAATCATTTAATTTCAAATGAGAGAGGAGGGAAAAGGAGAAAAGGGGGGGGGGGGTGTCGGGTCATACATTGTGTACATTTTGATTAAAAGAGCTGATGTTGTCACGCAGACAACCAAAGTTAATATTCAAAATCCAGATTTTCCTTTACCTTATATTGTTTAAATTAAAGAACAAACAATGATTGATTGCATCGAAAAACTTAAAAGAATAAAAATGTTCGCGCTCTTCATGAATTTTTTTGACTGAGACAAAAAAAAAACATATGCTCCTCACTTTGAAGTTATATTGTTATCCCCAAAGGTACAATGTGTTAGCTTGGTTAGCAGTATTATGTTGATAATCGTTTTTTTGTTCTCATACTACGTTTTACTTATCTAATTTCTAGGTAATGCAAAAGTAAATTGTGGTGGTAACGATCACGGAGTAGGAGAAGTTGCATCCACACTTCATTGGGGTCCATCACCTAGTCAAAATGGCTTCATGAAAACACATGGCGAAAAGTAAGTTAAGAATCATAACTATCATGGGACCATCACCTGGTCAAAATGGCTTCATGAAAACACATGGCGAAAAGTAAATAGAGAATCCTAACTATCAAGGGACATCACCTAGTCAAAATGGCTTCATGAAAACCCATGGCGAAAAGTAAGTAAAGATCCTAACTATCATGGGACCATCACCTAGTCAAAATGGCTTCATGAAAACATGCAATAAGTAAAGATCAACTACATGGACACAGCAAAATGGCTCATGAAACACATGGCGAAAGTAATAAATCCTAACTATCATGAGACCATCACCTAGTCAAAATGGCATCATGAAAACACATGGCGAAAAGTAAATAAAGAATCCTAACTATCATGGGCTATTAACCTAGTCAAAATGGCTTCGAAAGTAAGTAAAGATACATACAATCATGAAAATGAATAATAATCAGAGAGCTATCATACTGGACAATCACGTAAGAAACTCATGGTGAATTGTAAGTAAAGAAACATAATTATTAAAGGGAAGTTCATGTATTGTATTTATTTTCATTGACGTCTGTATAATAATTGTAAGTAAAGCAGCATCTTTTTCTTGTTTCCCATTTTTTAGTATGTATTCCTCTACCTGTTTCGTATGACATCATCATAATATAATTCATTATTATTTCTTTATTGTTTAGATATAGTTACTTACTAGATTAGTTTTATTTCAGAGACAAGAATGGTGGCGACTGGGCAGACGGCTTCCATATCTATAAATTAGAGTGGTACGCAGATCATATCAGGTATGTTCATGAACCATTGAAAGGGTCAAAACTTTAAGGTCAATTCCCTTTTGAAAGAGGTATAAATTCCTGAAAAACTGAAGTTAAAGATATGCTTATTTTATAAGTTGATTGGATTGAATGCGAGCATTACCTGAATTACTGTTTTCTATAAGACCCATTCATATATTATATAGACTGATAGCCGGTAATACGGAATGGGTTTTTCGAATTGTTGATAAGCCATACGATTGCTTATAATTGCACAAATCAGGTCATTTGGAATTTGTTCGGTAGTTTTCTCCTTGGCAAACATACCACATCTCCTTATTTTCATTTGTATTGTCTTATTTTCAAAATAACTACTTAGATGAATTCTATATGCATGAGTTGGAACCGTATCATACGGTACGGTTCTAATCGTGCAAATACATAGTACATGCAGGCATTATAATGGTTGTCTAGAAAAAAAATCAAATGAGAAGGATTTAAGAAATTATGGATAGTTGTGTCAATAAGTACAGTCAAGTATAAACATCACATTAAGTATTTATGAAAACGTAACATATCAATGAAAAGTTATCTCCACCGACTTTGTTTCGCCAATACAATAAAATCAACGGTACCAATTTTGTTGCACCAGATGCGCATTTCGACAAAATATGTCTCTTCAGTGATGCTCGTGGCCAAAATATTTGAAATCCAAAGCTTATATAAAAGATGAAGAGCTATAATCCAAAAGGTCCAAAAAGTATAGTCAAATTCGTGAAAGGAATCAGAGCTTTGCATGAGGGAGATACATTCCTTAATTTATAATAATTTCTAATATTTTGTAACAGCAAATTTAAATAACACAAAAAATCCGTATTTTCATGCCAGTACCGAAGTACTGGCTACTGGGCTACAAATGTTGTTATAGATTATCGTTGATCATTTCAAATGATTGATTTATTCGCTTGAGCCAGTACGCATACGTGGTCCCCAGTTGAGATGAATAATAATAATCTGTTTACGAATGACGTCAATTTCGTGTCAATTTCATTCTAGCGGGGAAAAAAAAATCATATATATCACGCGACTCCGCTGAGAAAGGAAATCAGTCAGCAAGATCAAAGTAATTTCGTAAAAAAGCGATAATAAATAGTACTAAAAATGTATTTGCTTTTTTTTAAAGAGTAACCGTTGATGGTCAACAAATAATGTACGTAGGAACCCTGGAAATGGCTTCTACAACTATGGAGGCTTCGGTGGCAGCAATATTTGGGCAAGTGGAGGCAACAATGCTCCATTTGATCAGCCGGTAAGTTTAAGTGAGGTCAAGGTGTCGTTGATCGTTGAAAATGCCAATAATGTATGCTATAACTGGTCAAAAGCCTTAGTATTTCAAAAAATCAAAGTTTTGTATAAAGTTGACCTTATAATGTTTGCTGAGAGGATTTTTTTCCGCATATACTTACGGTCTTCATATTGCCCTTGTTCTTTGCTGAAAGACAAGGAAATCATTGAGTGGTAAATAAGTCCATTTAATGCATAATCATGACTTGTGGATAAGCTGAAATGTATTCATGACGCATTGTCTGAATTAATTCAGTTTTGATAAAATAATTCGACTAGCATATCACGTGTATCAGTATAAAGTAAAGAATAAAGAAAAAGTAAAAGTCGTCAATGGTACCAGGCTTATAAACTTTTACCCTACCCGATAGTCATGTACACCATAATCAAATATAATTTTTCTCATTACAGTTCCAGTTGATCATGAATGTAGCCGTTGGTGGTGGTTTCTTCTCATCTGGATGCAGTTACAACCAACCACGTCCATGGAATGATGGTTCAAATAAACAAATGAGAGAATTCTGGGACAGGCGAAGTGAATGGCTGTCAACCTGGCATGGAGATAATGTTGCTATGCAAATTGATTATGTCGAAATGGTTCAGGCTTAATCTGAAATTAATGAATATTAAATTTGTACGTATTCTTTTTATATAGTTTCCACTCTTTATTTGTATATATATGATAGTGATATAATAGCTACAAGTAAGTAAAGTATATACAAAAAGGGATAACCGGAATAACGAACAAACCTGTATGGCATGATAAACCACACAAACCGGTACCACCTGACATCTTAAACATACACACAACAACAAACAAAAACAAATAAATAAAGGCAAAAGTATTCGCTGTTCGAATTCATAAATCGTTTGAGAAAAAAAACAAATCCTAAAATTTTTCGTCTAATTTTCATTTCCTATTGTTGATCATCTATTTTCAGATGGTGGGGTTTTCTTGTCAGCTTCTTATGGTAGTAAGTGTAGGTATCTCAACTTGTTCATCTTGTTCGGTTCGCTCTTGTAGGTAACAAGGTATTTGATTGTTATTGATAGAAATCTCTGTATTACTGAAAAATGATTACACCCGGGTTTTCGATATCACAAACTAGTCAAAACATTTACTAAATTTTATCATCGGTACAAGTACATCATTTGTAAATATAAATCAACATGCCGACGTCTAGTTCGTTCGGGTATTTCACATCTAATCTCTTATATTAATATTCTTTACAAAGCGCAAATATGTAAAAATTCACCTCAAAAGCTACCCAAACCTTTTAACAAACTTATTCAGAAGGGGTATAGTGACGATGCTGTTGTCAGGTCACTAGGGATAGCATATTTTGACTTTTAAGAGAGGGACGAAAGATACCAAAGGGACAGTCAAACTCATAAATCGAAAATAAATTGACAACGCCATGGCTAAAAATGAAAAAGACAAACAGACAAACAATAGTACACATGACACAACATAGAAAACTAAAGAATAAACAACAAGAACCTCACCAAAAACTAGGGGTGATCTCAGGTGCTCTGGAAGGGTAAGCAGACCCTGCTCCACATGTGGCACCCGTCGTGTTGCTTATGTGATAAAAATCCGATAAATAGTCAATTCGGTAGGTCACATTCATGATTCACTCATAGGGTCTTTGCATTTGAAATAGACATATTTATTCTAAAAGCAGCTGTTGGCATGATACGGGTTATATTCTTCTCAGTTGTTTGATGATGGTATGATGCTAAACACCAAACGGGAGATATGTTGCTTGATTTTCATATGATGGAGACAAAATCTTTCAATCAGTTCTATTGAGGTCTGGAGCTGTGCCAGCAGTAACTGCTAGTAGTCCTTTGTTAAATTAAGTAAAATTGTCATTTTCCCTGGTTTCATGTGTTACCTATTCTGACATCCGACTCAGACTTCTTTTAATCTGTGTTTTACTCTGTGTATTGCTGTGTGATTCTTTATTCTACATTTGCTAGAGTCAGGGAGAGTTGTGATCTCATAAAACATGTTTAATCCCGAAAACTTTTTGCGCCTGTCCCAAGTCAGGAGTCGGGATTTTTTTAGTCTTGTATTTTTTATTTATCATTAATTTAAGTTCATTTAGTATATGTTTTGGACTTTAGTATGAGGTTAATTTTTACTGAACTAGTCCACATTTTTATTAAGAGACCACCTCTGGGTACGAGATTTTTCTCCTGCGTTGCAGATCCATTTTTTTAACCATCTGCTCTTTGGTCATGTTTGCCGGGTGGTTGTCTCTTTTACATATTTCCATTCTCAATCGTAACGATACAAGCACCACATATTTGAGTAGTCACAATCTTTTTCTTTTTAAATATGCAGACCGTTTAAAAAGCTCCGAGTCACATAAAAAGCAGTGATGCGTCTCGACATTTGGAATTGTTATCATAAAAATTCATACAAATGTTGAAATGTTTATGGAAATATTCAGTCATTAATAATAATGACTGAATGTTCAAGGCCAAACAATGTCCATGGAAAGGAGATGTGCCAATGCTTACACAACTGCACTAAATATGATTGATCTACTATAGTAAGGGTTCCCTATAAACTGACCTCATCACAAACTAATATATGTAAACTAAGCAAAAGTTTTAAAGACAATAATCCATGACTGTGAAACGGGGCAAAATGATATCCATGGAAATTAGATGTCCCAATGTTTATACAACTGCACACCAAAAAGTATTGACCTACCTTCCAAAAAAAGTGACCTATTCAATCACAAACTAATAAATGTAAACAAAAAAAGAAGATTTGAAGTCAATAAGCAATGACAGAGGGGACGGGTCAAACATTGTACATGGAAAGTGACAAAGTAAACAAACTGCACACCATGCAAACATCATTGTCCTACCACTCTGCACACCATGCAAACATCATTGTCCAACCACTCTGCACACCATGCAAACATCATTGTCCTACATGTACCACTCTGCACACCACGCAAACATCATTGTCCTACCACTCTGCATACCATGCAAATATCATCGTCCTACCACTCTGCACACCATGCAAATATCATTGTCCTACCACTCTGCACACCATGCAAACATCATTGTCCTACCACTCTGCACACCATGCAAATATTATTGTCCTACCACTCTGCACACCATGCAAATATCATTGTCCTACCACTCTGCACACCATGCAAATATCCCTTCTGATAAATCAAATGAATACTCTATTGCTTTTAGTACATGATAAATTATATATTAAGGCATTTAAAAAGTTTTTTTTTTTTCAATATTTTAATTTTTAAAGCCCCAAATGTTGATAGTTGAAATTTTACAATTTTAACGTCAAAATTTTACACGCAAAGATGAGTATAGAACTTTACTTATTGTCTTTAATATACATCCTATTGTCATGAAACTTTGTAAGCAGTATTATAATTCTTTAAGCTTTAGTCATACCAAGTTTTTTTTAAGATTTGTCAACTTTTTCTATCCTATTAGGTCCGAGACCACAATTGTCGTCCCTTGATTTTCGTTGTTCACAAATATAGTCCCTAGTGTTGACAGTGGGTTACTTGCCATTAATTTTTATACCCCTTCCAAATTTATTTCTCCATGTTTAATGCCTCAAAATGCAAGTAGGGGGGTGAAATTACATTATAAAAAATTTGGGTCCAGAATTTTAAAGGAAAGTAGTGATTTGGTCAGCTGAAAAAGGTTTAAAATTAGCACTTCGGAAGCTGTCAAAAGATTTCAAGACGCCCTAAACATAAAATTGTCCATATTTTGAGTTAGAGCCGATGAAGTTTTCTATAATTTTGATATAATTTGTCCCAAAAGTAGTTAAACACACTGTAAAAGTTTCTTTGAGAAAGCAAAGTTTTTTTTTTTTTATTTTCATTTATGTTCTAAAAGAAATGCACTACGAAATAATTGTGGTCTCGGACCAGATACGTTTAACTGTAATTGGCAGGTAATTATGAAATGATCCAATTTATATACACTTATTTCGTAACAGCCATGGGCTAATTGTTTAATAATCCATTATTCAAATATTCAAAACAGTGCCTTGGTCGATGCCACTGCTGGACACATCAGAAGGAGTTTTTATTTCCCGAAGGTATCACTATCCCATTAATCAGCACTTCTGTGTTGCCATGGATTTATCATTATTATTGATGTGGTCGTAATTATAAATTTACTGTTTACAAAACTTTTAATTTTTGAAATGCTAAGGCTTTTCTACCCAGTAATATATTACTTTAACTGAATTTGGCAAACCTTTTAGGAAATTTTGGTCATGAACGCTCTTCGTACTTTATTTGGCATTTTTTTATTCGAGCATCACTGATGGGTCTTTTGTAGACGAAATGCGCGTCTGGCGCATATATAAAATTTTAATCCTGGTATCTATGATGAGATTCGAAGAACTACTAAAACTAATTAATTCGCCCCTCTTGTTTTTTTAACTATTCGGTTCTCTGATTATATTCATGTAGTGCATTTAAAATGTTGCCAGCTAACCCCTATTTTTCTTACCCTACGTTTTGTTTTTCAATGTTTTTCAATGAAAACGTAAGATTGTATCATAATTCCGGAACTTGCCAATTAAAGTCATGCAAACACGTAACAGATAGGCATGCAATAATAGCCGGAAGAAGTTGATAAATTTTTCCTATCAGCCCGCTATATGCACCATTTCAGATAATATGGAATTTATGCAAATTTATTGTTTTAATCATTAAGCCAAAGGTTTATCAGCTTGAAAAGTATTTTTGTCTTGGGGCCAGACAGTGCCAGCTTTGTCCCGTTTTGTAACACGGTCTCGTTCAGAGCTTCTTATCAACAGACCGCTAGTATAAATTGTAATGTTATCAGGGCTGTTCTTTACACAAGATCATGAAGGACTCGGTGTTAGGTCTAGTATTCACCTTGGCTCTCGCATGTGCCTTGGAACCAGAGGTTATACTGGAGAAGCCATTTGGACTAAGGCTTAGACTTAAAGGTAAATTGTTGCATTTGCCTATTATTTATAGAATTGATAATAGAAATGAGGAATGTGTCAGAGAGACAACACATTTGCCAAAAAGCAGAAAACAGCAGAAGGCCATCATGTTGGCTTCAAAATACAACGTATGCACTAGAGAATGAGTTGTGTTTCCATAGAAGCCAAATGGATTATTGCTTAGACTAAGGTTAAAATATAACACCACGTCTGTCTCAATGTAAAAGCGATTTCTATGATAAATGTTCTTATAACTAAAGAAATCAATATCCAAGTAGCATATCATTATGTACATGTACGTATAGTATGTGGTTTAACAGGCAAACTATAAAACTCAGTTGAAAAGATTTTAGATCATTTAATCAAAACAAAGCAGAAATACATCTAACAAAAACAAAGACTGGATTTGACAGTATACTTAAACTTCCCCGCAACAAAATAAACACTAAGTACGGATCTGTGAGTACTCACAGTAACTGATGGCTAGTTCAAAGCCATTACAGTTGAAAAAAAATCATGCATCTAAGACTATTATGAAACGTAAATAAAGATTGTAGGGAACGTTAGCTTTTACCGCAGTCCCACTAGGCCACGATCGCACTACGATCTGTGAAAAAAATGCAAATTTTGACGATCGTAGTGCGATCGTGTAGATCGCAGTAAGGTCGTATCACGGTCGTGGTGAGGTCTTCAAGATCGTGATGTGCGTGGCAAATTTTGAACATGTTCAAAACAATCATGGTGCGGTCGTGGCGAAATCAGGTCGTTGTAGAAGCGTAGTGAGAGCGCACTAAGGTCGTAGTAAGATCGCAAAGGTCGCTGTACCATCGTAACGAGGGCGTAGTGAAAGCGTGATTCTATTCGGAAAGACTGCTCTACGATCTTACAGCGACGTTATTACGAATTCACTACGACCATCACGCTTCCACTACGACTATACCACGCTGTTTACGACCATAGTACGATTTTAGCACGCCCTTGCCGTCCTCACCACGCTCTTCTTACGACCTGACTACGTTCATAGTACGACCATTATTCTCATTGTCATTTTCACATAAACTATATTGAAATCTCTCCAGGTTTTGTTTGTCTGTATGTAATTATGACTTCTTGTCCATTTTCTCTAACGGCTCAACCATGCTTCTCGGTTTTTTTTTATAGAATAGACCGTTGTTTTTCCCTTTTGAATGGATTTACACTAGTAATTTTTGGGACCCTTTATAGCTAGCTGTTCGGTGTGAGCCAAGGCTCCGTGTTGAAGGCCGTACCTTGGCATATAATGGTTTACTTTTATAAATTGTTACTTGGATGGAGAGTTGTCTCATTGGCACCCATATCACATATTCCTATATATCTATTGACACATCTGTGTCATCTCTAATATCGCTCGCTAAAATATTGTCATTTGAGCTTTATGGACAAGCAATAGGTTGTATTTAAATTGGATTGGTTGGTCCGACATCTCTGCTTGATCAGGATTCGTTACTATCAGATCTCTCTCTGCCTCTACATCAACCAATACTACCACACCCACATGTTCTAGTACATTTTGGTGGCATGACTGTGTTGTTTCCGAGAAACCTACGTATTAATAAAAAATAGAAGGAATGGAATTGTATTGATATAGAACACGATGTTGACGTTATTGCTGAGAACGTGGTAAGATCCCGGTATGAACGTAGTATAATCGTGATAAGAACGTGTTATAATCGCAGTAGAAGCGTTGTAGATCGTGTTGCAATCGGATATCTCGTGGTATTGTCGTATTGAGAACGTGATCACCGTACAAAGATCTTGATAAGCGTAGTGAGGTCGCAGAATAAGCGCGGTGAGAACGTGATATAATCGTAGCGGGATCGTTGTATAAGCGTAATGAGGACGTAGTAGCATGGTGAAAGCAACAAAAATTTACATTTTCATGCCGCTCATACCGCGACCTCACCACGATCTAAATTTATTTTAGATCGCGGTGAGCGTGGTGCGATCGTGGTCTAGTGGGACTGGGGCTTTTGTACTGAATGACTTCTATCCGTTCCCTTTGTATGATGACATCATTTGCACCGAGTGTACGTAATGGAGAATATTCCAGACAATCTTGCTGAAAGAACAACGTCTGAATTACAAGTATTTTTTTTGTAAGACAAAGTAATGTGTCTAATAGTATACCTACAATGCAAGAAAACAATCGCAAATATAATGGTCATGTACTGTGGATTCATTTATTTTCGTAGTTACCAATTTTCGTGGATTAGGGAAAACTTGCAAGATCGTGGATATTTAATTTCGAGGTTTAAACTTGCTGAAGTCTGTATACAAGCCAATAGAAAGTTTGTTATTCGTTGAACATTTAATTTCGTGGTTCAACAGTACCCACGAAAGCCACGAAAATTGGTATCCAACGAATAATAATGAATCCACAGTACTTGGTTAATGTGACAGTTATCTTTTTTATTCATTTGTCAATTCGATAAAGTGCATTGATTGGTTACCTCTGTGTAAACAGGAAATGGAAATATTTTGTCACATCAATTTGCTTTCTTTGTTCTCTATTCATCAAATATCGCTTATTTAAGGAAAATGAATCTTTTAAAATTGTATCTGTTATGTGTTGTTGTTTGAAATATCTCGTAGGTTTTTCAACAAATCTAGTTTCATTTAGGTTCTTTGTGGTGTTCTGTTGTTTGAATCAATCATCTTGATAAATATATATATATATATATATAATATATTTCGTTGTAGAAGGGTCTAAAAACAGCAAAAGCAACATTTTCCAAAAGATAAAAAAAGTGAAAAAGTATATTTAAACAAAACGCATTTGACTAACAGGTCGAACAACTGATGTTCTTTAACCCTGCTGACTGCCATTGGCGATTGCCAAATAAAATTGATCACAAGATGTAACAAAATGGATCTTAATATAAATTTAATACTAAACAGAAACAAAAAAATTAACTTGTGGCCACGATGTTATGCCACAAACATACGGTGTCATTATTTTATTAGTACACCAGATCCGGATTTCGACAATAAATGTCTCTTCAGTGATGTTAGGGATCGAAACGGTATTTGGAAGGCCATATAAAAAATAACCCTAATTTTTAGAAAAAGTACCCTCATTTTTAGATAAACTCTTGAATTTTAAGAGTCAATATAGGATGAACGGATCATATAAACCGGAGGGAAAATATGATACAAGCCCAAACAAAAAAATATAAACGAGTCTAAATTGAAAACTACGTTCAAACCTATGATTGCGTTGGATAAAAACCGCAATTTTTATACGTGTGCATGTAAAACAAATTTCGTTGTAGAAGGGTCTAAAAACAGCACAAACAACATTTTCCAAAAGACCAAAAAAGTGAAAAAGTATATTTAAACAAAACGCATTTGACTAACAGGTCGAACAACTGATGTTCTTTAACCCTGCTGACTGCCATTGGCGATTGCCAAATAAAATTGATCACAAGATGTAACAAAATGGATCTTAATATAAATTTAATACTAAACAGAAACAAAAAATTTAACTTGTGGCCACGATGTTATGCCACAAACATACGGTGTCATTATTTTATTAGTACACCAGATCCGGATTTCGACAATAAATGTCTCTTCAGTGATGTTAGGGATCGAAACGGTATTTGGAAGGCCATATAAAAAGAACCCTAATTTTTAGAAAAAGTACCCTCATTTTTAGATAAACTCTTGAATTTTAAGAGTCAATATAGGATGAACGGATCATATAAACCGGAGGGAAAATATGATACAAGCCCAAACAAAAAATATAAACGAGTCTAAATTGAAAACTACGTTCAAACCTATGATTGCGTTGGATAAAAACCGCAATTTTTATACGTGTGCATGTAAAACAAATTTCGTTGTAGAAGGGTCTAAAAACAGCACAAACAACATTTTCCAAAAGACCAAAAAAGTGAAAAAGTATATTTAAACAAAACGCATTTGACTAACAGGTCGAACAACTAATGTTCTTTAACCCTGCTGACTGCCATTGGCGATTGCCAAATAAAATTGATCACAAGATGTAACAAAATGGATCTTAATATAAATTTAATACTAAACAGAAACAAAAAAATTAACTTGTGGCCACGATGTTATGCCACAAACATACGGTGTCATTATTTTATTAGTACACCAGATCCGGATTTCGACAATAAATGTCTCTTCAGTGATGTTAGGGATCGAAACGGTATTTGGAAGGCCATATAAAAAGTACCCTAATTTTTAGAAAAAGTACCCTCATTTTTAGATAAACTCTTGAATTTTAAGAGTCAATATAGGATGAACGGATCATATAAAACGGAGGGAAAATATGATACAAGCCCAAACAAAAAAAAATATAAACGAGTCTAAATTGAAAACTACGTTCAAACCTATGATTGCGTTGGATAAAAACCGCAATTTTTATACGTGTGCATGTAAAACAAATTTCGTTGTAGAAGGGTCTAAAAACAGCACAAACAACATTTTCAAAAGACCAAAAAAGTGAAAAAGTATATTTAAACAAAACGCATTTGACTAACAGGTCGAACAACTGATGTTCTTTAACCCTGCTGACTGCCATTGGCGATTGCCAAATAAAATTGATCACAAGATGTAACAAAATGGATCTTAATATAAATTTAATACTAAACAGAAACAAAAAAATTAACTTGTGGCCACGATGTTATGCCACAAACATACGGTGTCATTATTTTATTAGTACACCAGATCCGGATTTCGACAATAAATGTCTCTTCAGTGATGTTAGGGATCGAAACGGTATTTGGAAGGCCATATAAAAAGTACCCTAATTTTTAGAAAAAGTACCCTCATTTTTAGATAAACTCTTGAATTTTAAGAGTCAATATAGGATGAACGGATCATATAAAACGGAGGGAAAATATGATACAAGCCCAAACAAAAAAAAAATATAAACGAGTCTAAATTGAAAACTACGTTCAAACCTATGATTGCGTTGGATAAAAACCGCAATTTTTATACGTGTGCATGTAAAACAAATTTCGTTGTAGAAGGGTCTAAAAACAGCACAAACAACATTTTCAAAAGACCAAAAAAGTGAAAAAGTATATTTAAACAAAACGCATTTGACTAACAGGTCGAACAACTGATGTTCTTTAACCCTGCTGACTGCCATTGGCGATTGCCAAATAAAATTGATCACAAGATGTAACAAAATGGATCTTAATATAAATTTAATACTAAACAGAAACAAAAAAATTAACTTGTGGCCACGATGTTATGCCACAAACATACGGTGTCATTATTTTATTAGTACACCTGATTCGGATTTCGACAATAAATGTCTCTTCAGTGATGTTAGGGATCGAAACGGTATTTGGAAGGCCATATAAAAAGTACCCTAATTTTTAGAAAAAGTACCCTCATTTTTAGATAAACTCTTGAATTTTAAGAGTCAATATAATTATAATATATATATAATATATATATATTATAATTATTATAATTATATATAGGTCGAAGAACTGATGTAATAAAAAATATTCAAATTAATACTTTCCACTTTAAAGCGAAAATATTCAAGTTCAACTTATCATCGCCAATTCACATGTAACGTAACGGTACCCAAATTGCACCGAGTACCCAAATTGCACCTATTTAGCAAAAAAAGCAGCGGACATCTTACAAGATTTCCTAGAGACTACACAATTTGTATTTTTATGATTTGATACTATGCACATCTTTCAACATAGGTGACAATATTTAGATATGCACAAAACGTTCACAGTATTTATCAATAGATTAAGTGTTTACCGAAAAAGCAATATGTACTGAAACGTCGCCATGCGACGTCATCTTTTTAAAATGATCAAATACAATATGTTACAAGTACCCATTTAAAAAAAAATGAAGAATAAGCATGGACTTATATCCAATTGTTCAAAATATTTGAAGAAATTAAACAAAGCTCTGTTATTCGACTTTTGACGATGCGAATTTAAGCATAGATGCAATTTGGGTACTCCTCATTTCAGAATCATTGATGGTTTGCAGGTCAGTTTAGACCAATTTTTCTATGATTCCATATGGATTAAAAATCGAATTGGTATACCTATATAATAAAGAAGGATATGGCTACAAAATAAACACAGAATGGACATTATTGTCTTTATCATAAAAAAACGTAGGTGAAAAAACTGTCAAACTAGGTGCAATTTGGGTACCGTCACGTTATGTCTGTATGTATGTGCCTTATCTCATTATGTAAGAACGAATTATTCCTTAGACAATCACAAAGGCTTCCTATATATAGTCCGGCCGATCGGTGAAAAAAATGCTCAAATAATGAGGAAAGCACCAATTTTTGCATGATGGTACATTTTTGTGTACTGAGCAATATTAGCTATGGACCGATCCTCAAAATTTACTTTGGCGGCTTATTTCAAGATGGCTGCCGTACGTTCTAAAATATTTTCCGGTATTACACAAACCACACAGGATTTGATGCTGGAAGCACAAAAGTCAACATATTTGAATGACTGGGTGTACTTAGCAAGATTTTGTTTAGATCTATTTCTGAAATACAAAATGACGGCTATTTTCAAAATGGCCGCCTTAAAAAATAAGCAAATATTCATTATTGAGAATTGACCTGAATATAAACATTTTTTTTATGTATAGTGTCATTTAGTATCTGTCCCCTTTCTGTCCTTTTTGATTTTGCCTTGCTTGTCATTCCATACACAAAGTAGTAGCTTTCATAAAAAGCTGCAGTAGTATCTTTCATTAAAAGCTGCACTATTTGTTGTCACACATACAAGCTGTGATTTGGGATTTATCTGCCTTAAGATATTATTCAGTTCCTATCTTATTTCTTGGGTCGCAACATTTTTCAATTTGAGATATTATACTGTGGATTGCAAATCATTTAAACACATATCAGTGAAGTGGCAAGAATTGAGGACAAGAAGGACAAGTACATTGAAATGGCAGAAACTGAATCACTTGGAGATATGGAGAAACCCACAACTGAAGACGCTTTAACAGAGGACAGCTCAGAAATGACTATTACACAATTGTACCAAGAATTTTTAGCAGGTAGAAAATATAATGCTCAAAGAACAGGTGAGATTTACCGTAATATAAAACAGAGCGAAGCGAGAATAGATAAAACATGTGTTGCTATCATTACGATTCAAGCTGAACAGAGAGAGGCAATGAATATTAATAACAAACAGATGGGAACAATATCTCAGAAAATTCAGCAGTCTGAAGACAGGATAGACCACAAGGCTAGTGGTTATTGCTTTGCGAAATTGATAGTCAGACCAATAAGATATTCAATGTTGTGGTGAGACGGATGGACAAGCTGACAACAACTGAGGAAGGAGACACGGTTCAATTTAAAAGTGCATTTGAACAGCAGGGTACCTTCCAACAACTGACATCTGTTGTAAATGAATTGGTGGACAATCGAAATAAAGAAGTTAAAATTCCTGCAATGGACACATCATCTAAGCCAAAATTTGACCAAAAAAAGTACAACGCAAGTTTACCTAAAGTACATAACAGAATCCTTACATTGGTTCTTTCCCCAATTGTAGTTCGCATGAACCATCAACCGCGCCAACTCTGTTGAAGGTGTCTTCAACTGAAGTCAAAAGTCCCAAGTCACGGCCCTTGGCCCTGCATGAGACAGTTCAAATTATTCAACAACAATTTCCATTTAAGAACATACTATAAACCTCTAGTACTAATCAATGATACCAGCAAAAGGCCTATATGTTTCCTTATCTTCTATGAGTCAATAATATTTGGTTCAGAGCAGCACACCATTACAGAAACAATTGGCTGCAAGTGGATTCAACCAAGTTTCACCAAAGCATAATGCAGTGCCTACTTACGGTATCATCCCCGTCGAGTCAATGGCAAATCTCACATTTATCACTTCAATTATGACAACCTCGTCAGTTCCTGGAGCTATAACAAGCTTCCCATAACAGCAAGCTGACTCCACTGGCCGATCCAAAAAAGTTCAGAGGAAACCAAAAGAGTGTGGCAACAGCTCTTCTTCAGACTCCTCATTGAAAAGAGAATATACCCGATGGCAAGAAAATCTTGGTGCAAGGGACCGGAGTCCAAGCCCACAGCTCCAAAAAATGCAAAAACTTTATAGAAGAGGATCCTTGAATCTGGAGGCGTTTATTTACCAATTTGAACGAACTGCCGGTAGATGACAATGAGAAACCAGATAAAATGTATGTAGGCCTCAGATTGCCAGGCCGATGTTGCATTGGAGTATGCTCGCAAGGTAAACACAGATGATGATTCCAAGGCCTTAAAAAGCATTCATTTGGAGCAGCGCTTCAGCAAGAAAGACGATCAAACCAGATTAGAACCGAAGCATTCCTCCGAGGATGTAAAGACAAAGATTCTTTAAGGCATGTAGTAGAGAGGAACCCAGAAACATTCAACAAGGCGTTAAAATAATTGAAAACCTAAATAGCAAACCAGAATGCGATATATGGATAAAAAAGTGCGAATTATGACCATCGAAAAGTCTACTTTGCTGATGGCGTAGTATCACCGACCGATAAAGGAAATATGAGCAGCTTCACCAGGATACGTAGCAAATTTAAAAGCATCCCCAACAATGGAGTCTTTAAACATCAAAAGGTCGGGCCAGTAGGCAAACGCACGATTCCAAAGTCTATTGGCCATGAAAAATCACCTCATTACAAAATCGAACAGAGGCCCACGACCTCCTCTGATATTGTCATCAGACGAACCATTTAAAAATAGCTTAGCAGTACGAGGTAATATACATGACCAGAATGTGAGCATGATTGTGGACACTGCTGCAATATACTATTAGTAAATTAATTCCGTCAGAAAATGGAGATTTGGAGAACCTAACGCTACGTGGTTTAGTTTAACAACTTGTTTTGGTGAAGAATATAAAGAACGACTCTCGACATTAATAAAGTAAACATACAATGGGATGTGTGCAAAGATCCATTAACAGACGATGTTATATTTAGGCTAGATATTTTGGACATATTGAGCGCAGTGATAAACCTGAGTACTCCCACAATTACCATCAACAATAAAGTGATAAATGCGGCATTTGTTAACAGTGGAAACGAGATTTCAACTCAGCAAGTTTGCATAAAACGAACGAACCATCACAGTTCCGCCAAACTCAAAAATGACTGTTACCATTAAAACTAATAAAAGTGCTGACCAGGAGTGCATTTTAGGACCATGCTCGCTGAATAGTTGCGAATTGGTTCTGCACGTAGTTGGAAAAGGATATAGTTGCCCCTTAAACATTTTAAATGATGGCAATCGTTTAATCCGCCTGAAGAAAGTTACACCTATTGATTACATAGAATAATTTGACGATGTAGTGGGAAGTGAAGATGAAAACGCGATAAGTGACGTAAGACGTTGCAATGATGAGACACGAGACAAGGTGCCCTCGGCACTGCCTCAAAGTTCAGACGAGTTACTTACTATTCCACCACATTTAACCGACATATATTAACGTTCAATCGACTCGTTTCAACCTATTTTATTCCAACCATTAAAACTGAAAGCGTTTAAGAACAATTACAATGTTAACATGTTACATATTGATTAACATTTAGAATTTAAATATTTGTTTTTGTATATGCAGCCATATTTGCAAATGTATGTGTTATAGAAATATCCAAATTTTTTTTTTTATATTTTAAAATTAATTGATAACAAATTCAAGAACATGAAGTCCATTTTTAAGGAATCACTACTTTAATTTCCGAAATTATATAGAATACCTTTAGGACAATCTTGATATTTATACCGTTTTTCTACCATCTTGAAAATGGCAGCCATATTGGATTTTTCAGAGTGGGTCCATAGCTGAAATCAAAGGGTAAATAACCAAGAACTACTATGCAAAGTTTCATGCTTTCCTCATCAAGTGAGCAATTCTGCTCTATATCTGCACCAATCGGCCGGACTAATACATGAAGTTAGAGTTTTAGCATACAATGTAAAAATATATAATAAAAGTGCATTTTAGAACAGTTTCTTCTTTTGAAATAAAGGCACCATTTCCATAAATTTTAGAATGCTTATATACATGTATTAGATTTTCTATAAAATATTTTCCAGTACAAAGCATGTACATGTAAAACATTTGAATCGATAAATTGTGCTTGATTATACCGTTTGTTTGATTTAAATACTGCGAGATTTTTCAGCATATATATCCGAATGCTTTTAAAAAATGTATGTAGCTGATTGTTGAGATTCAAATTTTGTCTATTCTTTATTTACTCGCTAATCTTTCTATATATGTGTAAACTCATCATAGATACCAGGACTAAATTTTGTATATACGCCAGACGCGCGTTTCGTCTTCAAAAGACTCATCAGTGACGCTCGAAATCCAAAAAAGTTTAAAAAAGCCAAATAAAGTATGAAGTAAGAGCATTGAGGACCAAAATTCCTAAAAGTTTTGCCAAATCCAGCTAAGGAATCTA